>JAAXNX010000191.1:0-40196 GCA_036491905.1 Folsomia manolachei
GCAATGCTTTAGTATTGCCAAAATCGGGGTACGGCACTGGAGGAAATCGGCGGAGAAAGCGCTGGAGAAAATGTCCGAGGTTATCGCGTTCCTATAGTATCGGTATTTCTGCTAACACTTTCCAAAAAAATTGTTAGGCTGGATACATTAATTCATCATGCTAAGGTTTCGTACTTTGTGATTTCGAATGCATCCATCTGCCGCATGCGGGTGGAACCAATTTTGGGTCGCATTATTAATTTGATGTATAAAGTTGCAAAGAACAAATTGACAATTTATAAATACATTTTTTAAATTTTGGAAATTGCAAGTGCTACAAAAAAATTGAAGAATACCAGACGCTAACTAAACTTCAGTTATGATCAGTGAATTTATTTTGTCAAGTAATTTAGTTTTTATCAGCCTAAAAAATGCTGACAATTGCATCAGTTTTTAGCCCGAGCCAGAGGCGAATTGCTTATGTACCCGTTGAGGCCGCCCGTCTGTCTGTCTGTCTGTCCTCTCATTTACGGCCGTTTTATTTGAGATACAGATTTCAAATTTTTACCACACGTAAAACACGTCAATTGAAAGGCTAATTTCGAAGATGGGCCATATCGGTTGAAAAATAAAATTTTTTTTAGTGGTGGTCCAATTTTCGTCTAAAAAGTGCAGTAGTGGGGGTAGGACAAATTTTTAAACTGCTCCGATTGAGTTGAAATTTAACACACACTTAAAATATCATGAACATCGGCCAGTAAATAAAATATTTTTAATGATGGTGACCACTACCGGTTTTGAGTGATTTTTGAAAATGGCCCGATCGACCCCAAATTTTGCATGCATGTAATACATATTTAGTGAAAGCTTAGTTCTGAATTTGAAAAAAATCGGAATATAAATGAAAATATTTTAGTGATGGCAACTGCCACTGATTTTGAAAAACTTTGTTAAACTCTTCCGTTAGAAGTTGGATAAGTTGAATGGGGTGCGGGGGCAGTATATTCTGGCTCGGGCTATCTGAGGCTGCACTGGAGGTTTTCCACTGGATTCCGAACTGGGTAGTAACTTATAATATTCGATTCCTGAACATTTTTGTGACTTCCTGTCCGTGTATCATTAATGCTATTAAATAATAATGAGTATAAGTATCCAAATTCTATATAAAAACTACGTCATACACCGTTCGTTATTCAACCAAATACTTAACGTAATGACTTTTTTTGCATTGCACCATGTTCAAACAAAACAACACAGGATAGAATTATGAGTTAGCTGTGAATTGCCTTCAAAAAAGTGAAAGTCTTCACGTCTGAAGGTTTTCACACTTTACAAAGCTCTCGTATTGCATCTTTATTATCTCACTCAAGAAACTAGATCAGCAGTCAAGTCAATTCAACCAAAGCAAAATAAGACCAGCCAACAATTAACTATTTAACCATTGTTTTCTGGTTTTACTCGACGACTCTCAAATGTCTTCTCGACCTTGAGCCTCATTATGTTGTAGTTGTTTCTCATGCCACTCAGCATATTGTGAATTCATTGTTAAGGGACATAACCCCATTATAAAATTAGTTTGTCTGTCCATCCGTCTTTTTTTCAAGAACTCGTTTTTAGATAAATGAATGGGGATTTCAACGATTATTATAACGTCAACGCAATTTTCGTAACAAATTTCGCATGTCAAACAACAGTAGTAGTCAAATTATTATTATTTCTGGTCTCAAAACTAAAACACCATTTAAATGCATGTGTCAAGACTGCTTACTAATAACTACTATATAGCTTCTACCCACCCACAATTCATACAAGCACGGTGCGAAGCAAACTGCATGTGAACGTAAAGTAAATTTACGTTAATCTGTGGTAATGGAGGAAACATAGTTTATATTTATTCATTCCATGTTTACCTCACTGCTATTTATTATTATTATTTGCGATGAATTGGTGTCAATGTTGACCTGTGTGATAATAATATGCGTTTGTTTATACACGCTGACTTGGCTTGTTAATAGTATTCTGTGAGAACGCGGAATTAATGAGATGGGATGGACAAATGTAAACACAATACTGTGACTTCATGACATTCATAAAGTTTACAGAAAGCAGTCATAAATAAGAGTTCAACTGACTAAAGATAAATGCATATAAAAGTGTGCGAATGCTTGTTTGGTGGTCGACAACATTCCCTGTGAGGTTGGTCACGAATGGTGATAACTATAATTGAACCCGAAATGTGAAACAAGCAAGAAGATCTACATGCTTATTTTAGAACTGAATTCTCATGTAATGATAAACTTTAACAAAAGTATTTCTAGTCCTAGTGCATACACACGTTGTCTTCTATTTTATGAATGTGGAAATGAATATGGCGTTTAATTGTTTTTGTATCATGTTGTGCAGTAATACTAGACGTGTTGACTGACCATTTAAGAGATACTACATTAATAATTATTAGCAATAATGTAATGCAAGTACAGTACATTGTAGGATGAAAATGTGAAGTAGTTTTTACCTAATTGTTTTTATGAGATGGTACGTTGTATAGGTATGAGAAGGACAGGAAAATGGACGCGTCATGTTATTTTGGGTGTGTGGATTTATTTTATTATGTTTGGTGGTTATAACTTGCTTGGTTGAGTTGGCTTGATTCTGCTGCCTGATGAGAAAAAGACCTCGACCCGAAAACCTCTCTTTTTTCAGGGCACGAATTTATACAATCCATCATGAGAAGCTATGCAACTCAACTAGTGTGCCCATTACTATTCTCTCTTCATCTTTCTTTGCAACACTTTATGTTATAATATGTGTGTTATCATTATCACATGCGCCAGTGCGAAACACTTCCACATTGCACTGCATCCCACTGCATTTTATTATTGGAAAGGAAGAATCACGGTATTGATAACAACTTAACAAAATTACCAGATTCAGTCATAACATAATGCTAATATCATGCAAAGACCTCGCTAAACCATAAACAGGGCAAGTTTAATAGAGCAGTGGGTCAGGTTTTTCATGGAACATGGTGTGTTGTGTGATAAATTAAATCCAACTTGGCGACAATGACAATACCACACCCTTGGCGGTTTGAGATAGCATTATGCATGGAAATCTGTCAAATCTGGTTTGAGATGTATTTATTTCCACAATACCTGGCTGAGTCATTTAATTCAGCATTGCAACTCATATTATCAATTATCTGGAAAACTATTTTACAGTCATTCGATGAATCCCTTGTCAAAATTGATGTTATCTATAAAAGTATTTTACGGACAAAATTCCATTCATGTAATTATATCCTCGTATAATTGTTAGTCAATTTTATGACGATTAGTTTTTTAATTTATTACACTGAACAGTGAAAACTAACTTATTGCAGCTTTGCTAACTATATACATGGATAAATTTTAGTATTGCTCCAGTTGAGTTTTGAGACAATATAGTTTATTGACGCAAACATATTTTTATGTGATTCCGACGGAGGCAATTTAATCGTTAAATTCTAGCTGATCGATTGTTCTTTTAAACAATTTGAGGAAAGCGAAAGTTTTTTGAGTAGGCAGAAACTGTTCGAAATCAAGAGTTGTGTATTTATATGTTCAGTATGCTTATGTTGAACCGAAAGTAAATGTTATTTTACAACAAAAAGTTTCATAACAATGTTATATTGTGGCTTTGAATAAATTGCAAGCACATACATACATGTATCAACCAAATCAATACATTGTAAATGTTGAATAACGATTAACCTTGAATTGACGGGCTTGCACGCGTATATTGGACATTTAACCACTTGACACGAGAAGTAGGTTGAATTGAAATATTTATACATTCCTTCGATTGTAGAGAATTGTTTGATGCTATATTAAAATTTTGTGCTGACACCTGATTTTGATAAGTATTGTTGTAATATTTGCCGGTAGTGAAATACTAAAGATTAGAACTGGACTCCTCGTAATATTTTCATGGCAAACACTTCATTCTCGTATTGTACGTACACACAATAAATCTCTTTTTCAAATGGGGTAAAAAATTTTACTGAATGATAACTGCATCAGAACTAAAACTGCACGCTTGTTTCAAGTTAATTTGGACAGTAGTTTATAAGACGTTATCGTGAATGAAGCAGTAATTAGAAGAAATTATCGGCAATCCTAATTTCTAAATATGTACAAAAATACAAGTTGCATAGTGAACGGCATCCTGCACTAAATTAGTATAAAATTACTAGCGAACGTATAAATTTAGAAAAGATTCACCATCAGTTCCACTTGATACAAAAAATGTCATAATACTATATTATATCATATCCTTTTCAGTTTGGGCATGGCATAATAGTAGCTAAATACATAACATGACAGAAAGCGAAAGTGGGTCTAGTGCAGTGGGTAATTGGGTCAGTAGGTCCTTGCGAGGTTTGAGTCGAGTTTACCCTGCACCCGACCAGAATCTTGCTCGCACCGGCTTTTGTCAATATTTTGGGTTGGGTTTTGAGCAAGTCTCAGCAGTAAAACAGAATGCATGGGATTCTGTTTTATGCCGGGTTGAGCTTTAGATTTTACTTTCCTTTGCCTCTATTTCTTGTGGAAGAATAATCAAACTACCCGGGTAGAAGAAAATCGGGCCTAACTCCAACTACAGCATACGTGGATGTATGCCGCCTCTTTGGCTTGTGCCGTGCCCGAGTTTCCCGTACCTACCTGAATGACCTACAGAGGCTTTCGCTCTATAATATATTTGTCCACGAGGCAGGCAAGGTTGTTCTCTGACACATGGTCGTCAAAGAATAAAAATGATTCATCCTTGGAATTGGATGGAATGGTTTTGTGCATTATTCAACATTTCCCACGAGTTAATTTTACTGCGGACTAGGTATCTCGTATAATATACCATCCAAATGCATTGGTTTAGTTGGTTGACAAATTTTTAGTTAACCATGAGCGATAAACTGTTCAGCTCCGTTATCTTTTTGTCATAAAAAAGTACAGCAGAAAATCTTCAAAAACGGTATTTACTGGTAGTGAGTTGTGCAGGGACATAGGTACATATTGGATTACTTATCATGTATTTCGGATCGGGTTACAGGGAACTAATGAATGAACGATGGATCAAGTTTATTATTAACTGTAGGGAAAGTCCCCAAACTGTCAAACTATCAAAGTTGGATTTCATGTCTGATAATAACAGGATATCAATTCCGATTTAAATAAATGGGGAGCACATGCAGCGTATTGAGGTATATTGTGTTTTTATAGTTTGGCACAATTAGATAATTTCAATGATCATCCGTATCCACTTTTGTGTGAAGTAGTGTAAAAGATTAGACATGATTTCCATGATAATAATTGGTTCTGGTTGGTTTGGTTCTGGTTCTTCTGCAACTAAATCAAGTGCTGTATTCATAGTCGTTTAGTTAAATGAGCATTGTGTGAATTAAAAATGGTTAATCTTGACACGGTTTCCAGTAATTCAACACAAAGGAGAGGAAGAAGAAATGAATTCAAGGAGTGAGACCTTTATAATAATGGTTTTATGACCGAGAATTTTTATGACGCTTTATTGATCCGTTTATTACTTAATATAAGTAGAATAAAAATGGAAGTGAAAACATGTATCAGCTATTTCAAGAATATCTTTACAGATATAATGAATGGTTGTCTAGTATTGTTTGTGTAAATTCAAACTTAACTCCAGAAGAGAAATTTGGGCCAAAAATAAGTCATCTTGAAATACGGAAGGGATTGTTAAGTTTATTGCTATTACTGATAATGACAACCCGAGGGATGCGTCCCATGTCCGAGTCCAACAAACATAAAAGTAAAGCGGATGGAAATGGAAAGTAGGGCTCAATTTTGGGAAATGGAGCAAAGAAAAAGTAGGACTGGGTTATATGTGATGTATGATGTATGGGGCTACGTATACTGTGCTAAAGACAAAAATATAAAAGCGGAAATCTAATGCAGGACTGGACAAAGTATTTGTTGTACCTTTGTATGCTCATTTGATGAGAATACACGCACCATGTTTTGTCCAGCAGCACCAAATTTTTATTTAATACGAACCCTTTTGACTGGACATGAAAACAACTACTATCGTATGCATGTATTGGAAATTATTAAGGAAAATGCGCTAATCCACTTTTCCACTGGATTCCGTATAAAAATATAGGAACAAGATCTACTATATGTAGCTACCAAACAAGCAACAAACTTCCATTTATTGCTTGACATGGAAGTTTAGAAGCATTCCCGATACACAAGCACAATACAGAATATTAAATGTCATAAAGGTTTAGTTTGGTGGATGGATGAGCGTATTTGGAACTATTACATAGAACTCGGTACTATGTAATATGAAGTAGTAGTTGGTTGTAGTAGTGGCAGGAGTGGATGGATGGAAGTGGTGGTGGAACTATACATATCTGTAGAATGGGTATAAAGGAGTCGAGTGTTGAAAGTAGGTCAGTAGGACAACGAGTGGGTGCATGATCCAGGATTGGCTTTGCTTACTCTCAACGTTGTGGACTATGCAGCATGGGAACCACTTTCGATCTCAACATCTTTTTCGATGCCAGCTAAATACGCACAAAATGCTTGTTTTAATGAATGCTCAAATAAAAGGACAAGCCAGAGCTCTAATTTTGGTATACGTACTTAAACTTAAGATTGGTGGCATAAACAGATATCTATATGCGTAAGGAGGACTTGAGGACTCCCCATAGTTAACTTATAGATAACTTGGGACTTACCCCCATATATTTTCGATGCCTTATTATTATACTCTTGATTTCTTATCATACGGCGATATTGAACCTTATATAAAAATGAATGCCAACAACTCACAAAACCACGCTGCACTCATTCACTCATAATAGTTCTCATCTCGAATCGAATGTTAAGGTTCTGTTCTCTTCTTGCATTGTGTGTAGTATGGATGCGAAAAGGGACTGAATGATTGCCTACACTATGCATATTTACTACGCGAGTCCCAATACAATGATCCTACAATAATATCCAACTAAATGGTTCTTGCCTTGTCTTACACTTACAAACCAATCTTCAACTCTTATTCTCTAGGTAGGATACTGAAGAAGAAGGCAAAAGTATTATACAACAATGTTATGTAGTTCTTTGGAATTGGGGGTAGTGTGACATGGCGTTGCGTTGAGTTGCATGATGAAGTCACAGGCAGTAACATAACGAGTGCATAATAGTGTTACCATAATAATCGTTGAGTGAGTGTGGTGGCTCAATTCAATGCTATATTCTACTTATTCTGCAGTAGTAAAGCCAGCATAAAGCATAAGCAAATCCTTTACTCGGTTACAGCAGCCTCATTCCCTATGGTTTGATGTAATGTGGAGTTGGTTGGTTGGTGGGGTGTTAGCTAACATAGACATAGATTCGCAAGTAGGGCAATCCACAAACATAACACTTTCACTCGCATCAATTCCCTGCACTGCATTTGCAACTTGACGAAGGAGCCGACTCGACGTGTTTCGAACTTTACGGAGGAATAGAGCAGGACTCCGAACCAGTTGAGAGTACAACTTGAGTCAGTACTATATTGTGACGACGACGTCGTCCACGCCACCGCAAGCAAGGCGCACAGTACCACATTTGGTTGGTTTTCAGTTGTTTGGATTGTAAGCCTTGTTGGGGACAGTATTCCTTTAGTTGGTGGTACTAGTAGTGGTCTGGCCGTGGACAAACGAACCAACAAATAATAATACTTACTCGCGGCCCTTTGTGCCCTCTTCACAGTTGTCGTCTATCTATCCGTGGTGGTGGTGGGTACAAGTGTATGGTTCAATTCAAAACACTTTCAATTTCCGTAAAATAAAAAGAGCCGGTGATCACTCAACAGAAGGGCTTTACTCGTGTTTCTTACATAACTTAACGAGAGCTTGTTGGAATCCTACCTTTCTACGATTTATACATAATTACTTATAATGGTAAATAGCTTAATTGTGCTAGAATTGTGGTGAAATTATGGGAACGTTAGAGGCTGGAGAGTGGAAAAATTATATTCGGGATAAAACTTTTGGACTTGGTGCTAGCAAGGGAAATATTGGTTGACAGAAAATAACTAACTGCGACTAAGTTTAATCATAAAAAAACAAAAAAAAGAGTGAGTGAGTGAGACAGAAGAGCGAGTAGAGTAAAAACGAAAAAGGAGCTCAAGATTCCGTAAAGAAATTCAACAATCCTTTGGTGCATGCATTGTGTACAGTTTTTGTAGAGGAAGGCTTATTGCGAAGTATTCTATGACGTAACTTTGCAAATTCACTGTCTGTCTGTGCCACTTTTCGCCGGAGTAAATTCTTGTGCAAATTTTAACTTCATCTCATCTTAAACATAAACCCTCTCACTCTCAATACCTTGCCGTGCTACGAGTAACTAAATACATAAACTTGTGCTGAGATTTAAACCGTACCTGCATGCTCTTGGGGCATACATAGGCTTCTGCAACAATTGTGCGTTAAAAGATTACCTGATTGATGTTTGTGAAGAGTTTTTTTTAAGTTCGTGTCTGTCCACTATACTGTACTCTCCCGTGATAAATAGGAAATTAGCCAAGGAAAAAAGACACATTAAAAGATTTAATTATCAATCAGAATTTATAGCCATACTTGAGTATTGTCTTTATACTCGAGAAGAGCCAGTCTCCAGCCGTTGTCTCATTCAGTGAGAAGGGAACTTGTCTAGAGTGTATTTATTAAAGTTTCAAATGCGTGCGTTTGGTTGACAAATCTGGGAATTGAAATAACTGGACCAATTGACAATTTAGAGGGATTATATACAGTGTTTGTTCAACCATTCTGTAGTGGTTGCAAAGGCAAATTTATATACCCAACCAACTCAGACCAACCAAGCTATGAACATGGATTTGCCAATGAGTCCGTTTAATTTGAGTCCAACACTTAGTGGACATTCGCCAACTCCCCCCAATTTAGTTCATCACTCGCACTCATCTTCGAGTATGTGGTCAGATCACTCCTTGCACAATACGAGTATCAATCATCATCATGGATTACTTACAACTGCCTCGCATCCTGGAGTCCATTCCATGGATCACGGATACAATATTTACAACTCAGGTATATATATCCAATCAACAAACCTTTCCACTTTCCCTTTCCTTATTTTCTCCAAAGTCGGTGGGTGTTTGAGTGTCCACAAAGTTCGATTTACCCCTTTCCTGAAACTGGGTCACCAGTTGCCAGTCACAATTAGACCTCTTGTCATTGATTCTTCTTCGTCCCGTCTCAATGGCTGACGAAGAATGTGATGCTTGACGCATATAGCAGGAAATATTCGGGAAATGATTGACATTGAATGCACTTATTCGTCACTCATCCATCAGCATGTCCAGTCAATGCTCACCTAGTTCATGTTTCTTATAGATAAGTAGATAAATACTTTAGTGAGGAAGTCTACGAAATAGCCGATCGAGTTTGTACATCTCGATGAGGGTGATTAAAATTAGAATTTAAAATTGGTCCATCGGGGTTCAATTTATTTTATTTTGTCCTACATTTATTTATGTAAAGTAAAGATGAGGATCAGTAAATCCGGTGTGGTGAATCTCTTGCCGACTTCTCACCTCAATCCTCAAGTTTTCCATACATATACATGCTCTCAAAACCACATGGATGAAATTTGAGCCTGAACCTAACTTGATAATACGACTCTATCTAAGTCTTAAGCTGAATCGAGGAATGGATGGAAGATGGAAAAACATTTAAATTCATGACTGAATTTTGATTCTTTATACAGAACCGTATTTCATCTTCTTTCTTTCACAATACCAATTGTCATTGAATGCATATGTACTTGTGGTGTAATATAATTGTTGAGTATAGGCTTGGAATGATTAAGGACTCAGATTTGTAAATTTGTAGCATGTACTAAACGAGGGTGGAAATGGTTGATTCGATGTGATGATCATCGGATTATCCACAGTGTTTTGTTAGTGTTTTTTGTAAGCAATGCACTAGTTGTACATGTTTACTAGCAATTCATTGTAATGTGATAACAGTCGAGTTGTGCTTAGTGAGACACGGTCGCATAATATATAAATGCCATGTATGGAGAGTATTTATTATTGTGTGTGTTTTTAGTTGGCTGCATGATCGTATGGTAATTTTAGGCAAGTAACCCAGTTTCAGCATCCATTGAGGACGCTTTGCTTTATTATTGCGAATACTTTAGTGGATGCAAAAATGATACAGATAGGAAAACACTCTTACTTTTTACTTGCTCAGTCTCTGTGTGTATGTGGATATTACGAGCGTCTGCATATCAAGTGTTATCTAATGTCACTAGTTATTAGAGCACAAGTTTACGAGTGAAGAATTTTACTTGTAATTATATGATGCAGTTTAAGTAGAACTTAAACTTCCCTTGATCTAATTTGGCATTCAATTTATTGCATTTAAATCATTGAATCATGCGTATCGTTGACTTGTTATTCATTTGTCGGTTGTAGTTAACTCCATTCACCAGCAGGTCAATTTCGGTCGGATGTATTTTCTGCGGAATAGGAAGTATTGCATATCTCTACGCTGAATAACTAAAAACTACCATAATCAGATAATCAAGTAAGTGGTGTAATTTTAACAAAAATGTTTACTTTAATTTCAGGGGGTAACCAGTCATCCGGAGCAACCCCCAGTGGTCTAGAATACACCACCGCAATCTGTCAAGATCAACCCGATACCAAGGAAGGGATTGAAGAATTATGCCCTGTATGTGGAGATAAAGTTTCCGGCTACCATTATGGTTTGCTCACTTGCGAATCATGTAAAGGATTCTTCAAACGCACCGTTCAAAATAAAAAGGTGTACACATGCGTAGCAGATAGAAATTGCCACATTGATAAAACACAACGAAAAAGGTAAAAAAAATGACCTACAAGCCATTCACCTTCCGTTTCAAGTAACTTAAATGTTAATTAATTAGTTAATTAGTTAATTAAAACTCTTAAAACTCACTTAGATGCCCGTACTGCCGTTTCCAGAAATGCCTGGAAGTGGGAATGAAGTTGGAAGGTGAGTAATAAATACATTAATAAAATTTAAGACTGCATGCCTTTGATCTCATTTGTCAAACCACCAACTTTGAGCACATTTTACTCCAAATTCTTGAAGGTCTTACTGACACAATTAAGCACAACCAAAAACTTCTTCTTTTCAACACCGTCTTTTTTGTTGGGCCTGAACATAAAGTGGTTCCCAACATTGGCGTTGGTCTTGTCTTGCATTGTTGCATTGCATAATTACATCAATTTAACTTGTTTGTCGTTTGCTGTCTGTGAACTCGACTTCCACTTTGTGAAATATAAGCAGTTTCATGTATAACATCCACATTCCACATTATATGATCGCATCCCCGATACAGAAAGAGGCTTTGTAGTAGAATAATGTGAGAATTATATACGATTTACGGTTAATTAGGCGCACAAAGACGTATGGAATTTCATGCCTAAAATAAGATAATATTAAACGTAACTTATGGTGCTCGAACAACTTGTCCATTTTAACAAATTCTTATTCAATGAAGTTTATGCTTCTCGACAATTGCGTTTGTCAATAATCCATTTCTTGTCAAAGCTTGTTTTTATAAAAAAAAAAGTTTTAAACGATTTTTCTTTCTAACGAACCCACAATATTTAGTCAAAATTAGCAATTTTCGAAAGCCACAAATACGAAACACTCAACTTGTTGAAGGATAAGTCTGTCTTACATGGTTGCGAAAATTCATAAATACGCATTGTAATTAAAGGTTGCGTTGCATGCATGCTCATTTAAATATTGTTAATCTGGTGAAATATTTCAGTATAATATACGTGAACTCCTTTCTGCTAGCACTAAAACACGACCCAAAACTGAGACATGTAACCCAACTCAGGGAATATAAATAAATTTAGGGAAGGCTTGTATTACAATACTAAATTACTCGTGTTAAATGCCAAATTAAACATGGAATAGAGTAAAATTAAAATCACTGCTGCGGCCTGGTTTTAAGCAAGTATTTAAGTGCTGTTCTGCTAGTTCTGAGTCCACCAAAAGAGTTTGCATAATTGCGTAAGTCTCAGCCCTCCTGAAGGTAAAACTAAACAGGTACTCAAATCAAATAGAGATATATATGAATACAAATATGACAAGGGATGAGTCTGCAAATGTGGAACAAGGGTTGTGTTATGGTTATGCCAAGTAATTGGAAAGGAAGAGATGAGATGAAATGAAATGCAAGGTAATGCAAAATAATATATGTAAACTGCATAACAAAATACTGCATTATAGGAGATGATATTCGATTTGAAAATGAAAGTTAGTCATGGCTTTGAAGAATTATTGCACAAGAACGGATAATGCAATAGGTAGGGGTGAGCGAGTGAGTGCTGTGCAAACGCACGACCATTTATTTTGCTTTATTATTTGTCGACTCCACTCTTCCACGGGGGATGAGATGATTATGGGAGGAAGTTGGGGGTTGTATACATACCTACGTACTATGGACAGGTACACAAGTCGTTGGCAGAAATGAGCTCATGGTCTTCCAATTCTAGACCAGAGTTAGCGATTGAGAGTTACTTTTTACTGTAGGAGATATAACAGCATTATTAGTTAGTTTGTGAGTCTAGAAATACGTAACGTACTTATTTTAACGTAACAACAATTACGAGGGAGATATGTTATATAACAAAATACTGAATAGACAGACCTCAGCGAAGTAAATCATCGCCGCTGATTTATTGTTGCAATGGTGAGATGAATGAACACGTTGCGCGAATTTGGCACAGTACCGACCTATAAACACGATCCTTTTATCATTCATTTAAATGTTGCTGAATTTTAACCTTATTCTGGTTAAAATATGTGGGTTACACTTGAAACCCCAAACACCAGCCACAGACACAGTACAGCACTGTGCGACAACATGGCATGTACATTCTGCAGTGCTGTAGGAATGGTCCAATATCCACAATCAAATCATCAATTCGCTGGTTTTATCATGCGCCAATCTTTAGTGGCAATTTGCGGTCCATTGATGAATTAATGGGGCTATCCCATATCAATCAATTGTTATTTTATTTTAATGTGTGGGGTGTATGGAATGCATTAAACCAAAAAACTAATTGGTCGTGGAACACATTACATATTAAACCATTGTTATAAAACACGCGGATTTTAAATGCAAATGAATACTTCGATGGTAGAATTGCTTCTTGCATATAGGTAGCATTTAATTCGTTTAAAAGTACTTGTCTGGACACTTTTTCTGAATTTTAGCATATTTGATAGCTGATTCTTTTATGAATAATTCTGAACTCGATCTTGTTATGACGAAATCCAATGTCGACTTGTTTAGTTTC
Organism: Folsomia manolachei; assembly: GCA_036491905.1. Lineage (NCBI taxonomy): Eukaryota > Metazoa > Arthropoda > Collembola > Entomobryomorpha > Isotomidae > Folsomia > Folsomia manolachei. Next base: position 13,363 of record JAAXNX010000191.1, read on the forward strand.
AGTAAAGCCGCCGTATCTACCGTGTGCCTAATGGTGCGTTGGAATTGCATTATTTTTTTCTAAAATATTTATCTTCTGAATAATGCATTAGAACAGTTAAACCTATTTATTCACTTCCATTTCTATTTACACTTTATGAATTCAACAGGAGATTACTTGTATGAGCCAGAATGACTACACGAATGTAAAATAAAACGTTCCTTTGGGTGTTTAGGATGAATCTGTGTCATGGTCGATTGTATTCAGGCGATTTATTTGGCATGCACCAAACCAAGTAAAAAAGCCCACCTACTACTATTCACTTGCAATTGATGCAGCATAATGTAGCTAACTCAACGGTAGGATAGTTACTTGTGCGATAATATTTATTATCGCCGTGCAAATTTTCCCTTTCTTTAGTCCATACTCTTAAATTCCATTGGATAATGGGTACATTGCATTGCAACGCATTGCATTATTATTCATGATGATGGTTCCATTGTTTCGCATTGAAACGGAAAGCATAATGAAGAATAATAATACAAATAATATGTGCTGTGTACTTTACTGCACATGACATGAAGACTTGCGTAATTTACTGTAATACGATGGTTTAAACGTCCAGGGGGGTTGGATAGAATTAGGAGATCGATGTATGCTTATTTGAGTTTTCGTTCGAAATTTAATTATGTACATGAATGCAACTTGTTTCAATGATACTAAAACCGGATATGAATTTGATATATTTAGCTGTTCGAGCGGATCGAATGAGGGGTGGGAGAAATAAGTTTGGGCCGGTAAGTTACTAATTTGTTAATGAAACAATTCGTATCCACAAAAAATTACTTTGTGCTTATGTGGATAAATGTTATGTTCTAGATGTACAAAAGAGACAGAGCTAGAAAATTGCAAATGATGAGTAAGTATTTTTTTAGTACATTACAATACTAATTGAATGCAGTTAAAAAAAATATATTTCGTAATTTACGTGAATTTGGCATTACAGGACAACGACAGTTAGCAATTCAGCAAGCTCGCCAACAAGGTTTAGCCATTGTTTCGGACAATCTACCGTTGTCCTACAGCAACGGATCTCCATACGGTCAAGGAGTAACGATTAAACAAGAAATTCAAATACCTCAGGTATGTTTTTGCACTTATTGTTACTAGTTTTAGTAATTATGACAGGGAGATAAAATTATATTGTTTTTGGCTCTTCAGGTGTCTTCATTGACCTCATCTCCTGACTCTTCTCCATCTCCTCTTGCGACCCTGGGCATGGTCAATGGATCAGGGCAGTCAAGTATAAATTTGGCAGATCCGAAACTTTGGGTAACCACTTCCTCCACATCGCCGAACTCGTCATCAACAAAGCATTTCGTTTATGATTCCAACAATGCTGCCAATAACTCATCAATTGGAAACCACCCCACCGGAAACGATGCGTCTCACGTAAGCATTTTCAGCATGTATTTATCATTCATCCATTTTAAAATTAAAGTACAAAAAGAACTATTAAAGAAAACAACTGTGCAAAGGACACACAACTTTCTTCGACAATCCCGAAACCAAATTAATTTTCTCCATCACAGGGACACATGGTCAGTGTTAGCGACAACCACAACTCCTCTGGACAAAATTCCACTGGCAGTTCGAGCATCGCGAGTAAAACGCCACCTCTCATTAGAGACCTTTTGACATCCGTGGATGACAAGGAGTGGCAACATTCATTGTTCAATCTGTTGCAGAATCAAACTTACAATCAATGTGAAGTGGATTTGTTTGAACTCTTGTGTAAAGTCCTAGATCAAAACCTTTTTGCTCAGGTATGAAGATTTTACATTCTTTTTTAAGATTAAAACGAGGTAGACATATAAATGGCCAGGATATTATGGAATTTTAGACAACTTCGTATTTATTTAAAAGTTTAAAAGTTTTTTGTGCAAATGCCCACCTGTTCTTATTATTTAATCCTATTTCCTGTGCCACCCGTTCCATGTCTATGATTATATACTTTGTCATTTCAATTAATTAAACTAATAAAACTTTGTTTACGCCTGTATAGGTGGACTGGGCAAGAAATTCCATCTTCTTCAAGGACCTCAAGGTAATTTATTTTTAAAACTGTCAAGTTTCTTTCCACTACTTTTATTTAATTCATCTGTCACTCTATCTCGACATGGGTTTAAATATAAATCAGTCTGGTTTGGTTATACAATCGAATGGAGATGGAAAGAAAGGGAGCATGGGAATTGTCCTTTAACTCTACTAGTCTCAATCCGTGCATCACACGCATAACGAACCTAAATAAATTGCAGTAGCTTTGGATTGTTTAAATGTGCCCGAAACATCCAAATTTTATCAGCATGAAGTTTTCTTGTGAGAAATGAACCCTTCACTTTACTTGAGTTAGTCATGCATGCCATGGTGGTAAGGCACGTTTAGTTTAGTTTAGTTGCATGTAAGCGCGACATAATGGTCATTTGGTTTAAAAGGGTGGTGGTGGCTCAGGTCTCATTATGCAGTTGCTCTATCTGTACTTGTGTGGTATATAGAAAGTAAAAGTGATTTAGTGAGTGAATGGGAAGGATTCATTGTATTTAGGCCGTACGTTGAGAATAATGTGGATTGTAAAAATAACATGATGGCGATGTTGTCATTGACCCAATTACTGTGGCAAGGAAATGTGTCAAGGCGATGCGATGTGGTGTGGAAGGCTTTGGGTCCACTAAACTACCACATTTATGTATCACCACATAGTTTGGCATGTAAATGTAAATCAATGTAACGCTTTTATGTATTTACATTCTTGAGATTTTCCTGAGAGCGTTATTATTAAATGTCGTTTTTCTACTTTTAAGAGAGGAAGGAAGGAAGGAAAGGATGTAGGATTAGGAAAATGTAAAAGAAGAATGTATAATTTTGATACTCTCAGATAAAATACGTGCCTCTCTGATGCATTATGGTAACTTGTTGGCAGCCTCACTGATTTTTATCAATTTTATGTTGTGTTATTTAATATTTATAAATAAATGCATGGAAGCAGGTCAATACTATAAGGATAAATTGCATACAATGCCATAACCTGATTTCTTTAAAACTTGTGATAGGAAAGTAATTCTAACAAGTGTGTCCCTTACTGCTTGATGAATTTTAATGTATTTTTTATGGAAATCTCCTCACTTTAAATATGACTATGTTTTAAAGGTGGACTGCCAGATGAAACTGTTACAATATTCGTGGTCGGATATGCTTGTCCTTGACCACATTCACCATCGTGTGCATAACCAACTACCGGATGATGCACCTTTGCCCAATGGACAAAAGTTTGATTTACTAAATCTGGCCCTGTTGGGAGTTCCAGCGTCAATAGACCGATTCAATGATGTAATAATTTTTTTTATTTATTCGTTACAAATGACACCAGAATGGAAATTTGTGTTGGTGTAAAAACTTTGCTGAATTTCAGGTCACCTTGAAGCTGCAGGAAATCAAATTTGATGTGGCCGATTACATTTGCTTAAAGTTCCTCCTGCTTCTTAATCCAGGTGAGAGTACGTGCAACCCTCTTTCATCAATTTTTCATCTAACTAAATTAAATTCTATCTGTTGTACAGATGCAAAATTAATTGTTTGCGATTTTTGTAAATTTCAGATGTGAAAGGGTTGATGAGTAGAAAACATGTACAGGAAACACATGACCATGTAAGAAACTTCATTTAATCATAATGAATTCTCACGCAATATGTAATTTTAATAAAATTCCTTAATCTGTTTTTTTTTCTATGTATAGGTCCAGCAGTCGCTTCTCACCTATTGCATAAACTGCTATCCACAAGTTCAAGTAAGACATTCGTTTGTCAATGACTTTGTAATTTTCTCAAAATACCGCAGGACTACATTAATAAATTTGTCAATTTTTGTCTATCCAGGAAAAGTTCACGAAGCTTCTCACTCTATTGCCCGATATACGGCAAGTTGCTTCAAGGGGGGAGGACTACCTGTACTTTAAACACATTAATGGAGGAGCTCCAACTCAAACCCTATTAATGGAGATGCTGCACGCAAAACGGAAATAAATAAATTACGTCACATAGTCTCCAAAAAAGCTACCTAAACTTTTATTTGCTGACTTAGTTTATATTGAATGAAGGGAAGCTAGAGATACTCACTATATAACTGTCAATCAATCAATGAAATGTAATTATGACCTGTAAAAAATGAATGATGAAACTGGAACTGTATAGTGATGAAAAGAGAAAGAGAGAGGAACCGTATATTTGTCATAATATAAGAGTAATACAGGAGAAAAGATGAGAATGAAATGAAACTATATATTGTGGCTGAGACTATAGATTTTGATAGACAAATATTATATTTTTGGAGACACTCTTGTTGTGAAGAAGTAAAGAAGGAATCTTCTTGCAATTATGAATGATTGCAGGAGATCGAGGAAGGCAAATCTGTGATCTTGATGGTGGTGGGGGTTGTTTGATTATTTTTTAAATAGTTTCTTAATTTCCTTTGTCTTTTTTCTTGGGTGGGTGGGTGGTAGTAGTTGAATAGGAAATGGATTTAAATTAAAGGGAAGGTGAATGATTATACGTTACAGATTTAATTTTAAAACTTTCATTGAAAACTCTGGTACCTAACTAAATATCTTATATAAACTAACTAGGATAAAGAACAGGAACATGTAACCTGCTTCTTTTGAAGGGGATGACCGAGGGGTAAACTTAGGTTATTTGGTGGCGACAATTCAGTTGAAGCAAGCCGTACAATCTATTTTTCTATTTAGTGGTTGGTTGGTTAATTAGTTTTAGTCTGGGTTATATGTAGGCACTGATTGTACATAATGTTTTCATAGGGCCTATTATTTTGGTGTACTTTCTATTTGGGGACGGTTTTGGGAATTAGAAAAATGGGTTTTAGACTAAGTAGCAGACATTATTAATTTAATTTAAAACACTTAATCATACATAGTCCATGTTGTTTTCACATTTCGCATAGTAAACATCATTTTGTTTAAAGAATTTATTATTAATATTATTTCCAAACAAGTTGAAGAATTACCCGTTTATGAAAGAATTAATTACCTTGCGTTGCGTAGAACGTACAAATTAAGGGTAGCTGTAGCTTTATGTTTTTTTTTGTAAAATGCGAGAGTTTCATGATTCTTCATTTGATTACTCTTTCTCACCCAGATTGATTGTATCTGAGTTACAAGTTATGAATGAGGAATGTGCTGTGTTAAATTGAAATCAAAATCTTATTTATGTTGTTTATTACAATGATCTGTAAAATTTAATAAGTTGATGAGTGCCGGAAAAAAGGTGCATGATAGATGACATTCCATTTTGACAATCGGACGACAGAAATTGTTGATAATAATCAATCATTGTTTCATTTATACATAGAGATTGGTATATTGACAACTCACTTATTACTTGTTTCTGTTGTTTTAAGTTATTTTTTCAGTGCTATAGTAGACCATCATCAGTTGGACAAGATAATGATTTAATTATTAATATTAATATTTTTCTTGTTCTCGCTCTGGATTGAAAGGAATTATTTGAGTGAATACGAAAAATGAATAATGTGCTTCTCATAGCCTGTCCAAAATTTATAAATAAACGCTACTAAACTCGTTCATTATTATAAGTAAAAAATCATTGGAATTATGAAAAAATTATTTATCATCCTGAAACACAGTTCAATCAACACAGTAATACTTGCATATTGTTTTTATTTGCGCCTCTTTTTAGAGTTATTTTTTTTAGTAATTGAGTTTTCACAAAAAGTACGCTCTTTAAAATTATAGCATAATAATGGCAAACAAGCAAGCAAATAATTACTAAATAAATAAATCACATACTCTAACGTCAACAAATGCGGATTCCCTGTCTCATTATCATCACTTACACTTAGTGGAAAATTGCCATACTAGCATCAGTTACAAACATTCGATAGTCATTGAATTGATAAATTGGTACCCTACGACTTCAATTTCAAAAATACTTTTTTGGATTATAGATACACTCCTGAACGTGGCATTACAATACATAAAACACGAACCCGTGACACATGTATTACAAGGTGCTAAATAAAATGTACTAACTTTAATTGCACTGAATAGAATTAATGAAGATTTTGGGGTGATATTGTTCGTGCGTGTAATTGTAGCTGAATGGTGAGCATACGGTTCCAAAGTATTTTGAATTACAACTTTAGCACCAGTCCGCCAAATAGTCGAATTCAAGAAAAAGCTTCTGGTGCGTGTCGGTAAGGGGATACGGCTCTTTCGGTGGAGTTAGTACTGCTTTCTCGGACGTAAATTCCTCGTCAAAATTTGAAACATCTTCCATATTTTTAACAGTTGGAATAAAGGGCTACAATGTTTGAATTTAGAAAAAGCAATAATGTAGTAAAGAACAACTTGAAAAAAAGAAATATGACTGCTACTTACCGGTTTTACTTTTCTGGCCAATAATTCTTCCCATTGAATATTTCGGAAAAATGCTTGCTTTTTTACATCTTCTGCGTCTCTTTCAGATGAGCCCAACCTTCTGTCAGGATTTTTACGAAGAAGCCTGAAAAGTTACGATACAATATTAAATCTTTGTAATGCCTACACCGATTTTCCTTATAAATGTTGACTAATGCATAACCATACCTTCTCATTATCGCAATTGCTTCTAATGATAATGATCGGGGATAGCGAACTTCTTCATACACTATGGCATCAAATACTTCCTCCTCGTCATCACCCGGAAAAGGAGATTCCCCAACCAACATTTCATAAATTAAAACACCAAGTCCCCACCAATCCACAGCTCTAGTGTAAGAAGGTTCTGTGAGGACTTCTGGAGCCAAAAACTCTGAAATTCAACACATGATAATTAATTTTAAGTCCGTTTGGCTCACTGATTATCGTATTCATTATCAAAACTTTGTCCGAATATCTCACCTGGTGTACCACAGAATGTGTTAGTTCGGTCCCCAAATCCTATTCCTTCTTTGCATAGGCCTGGAATTTGACGTCCAAAAATAAATACATTTACCGAGGTAGGCGTGGCTTTTACGATGCCACTATGAGAGTTAATTGAAAATTATAATTATAAAGGGACCGAAAAAGAAGTATTTCTCTGCAGGGAATAATTACAACTATGAAGTATTTAGTTTCTAGGTTAAGACTTACAAACGGAAGGCCGTGACAAACGTTTATGAACATTAGGAAATTTAATTTGAAGCAAATTATGAAATAAAATTCGCACTGTACCGAAATCAGCCATCTTGACGTATCCATCAGTGTCAAGAAGTAAATTGTCCAATTTTAAGTCTCGATAAATGATTTTGTTTTCATGTAAAAATTGCATTCCAAGAGTGACACATGCTGCATAAAAAACCGCACGTTCTTCCGTAAATACATCAGCATGAATATGCATCATTAAATCACCACCACAAGCATACTCCATCACTACGAGGTAACAAAAAGCAATTAGTTAGGTTCAACAAAAAAAATCAGAGAAATAACAAAGCTTTTAAACTCATACCAAATATCACATGTTGATCGGTTTGAAAGCAGGCGAATAAATTGACCAAAAATGGATGCCGAACCGAGTTTGCTAAAAATTAGTTATTACAATTACATATTTCTGCAAATTTTTAAATGTTACAAAGTAATATAATCAGGCATATACACACCTATTTCAAAGATACGTTTTTCTGCCAGCAAGGATTCCACTTCTTCACGTGAAATAATATCTCCCTTCTTAAGTGCTTTGAGAGCAAAATATTCGTTTGTATTTTTGTAACTGGCAAGTATCACCTGCAAATTGAAAATAACCACAAAGAATGAATGAACCGTAAGTAACTTTATTGACTCGGGAAGTCTTGTTTTACCTTTCCAAAATGTCCTCTCCCAAGAACACTAATAAGTTTAAAATTATCAAATGTCATTCCTGTGTGCTGGGTTGTGACTCTTCGGGTTTCAAACATGGGAGGGGGATCAATAATTCTGGGTGGAGGTATTGGTGGTCGGACAATATCCATTTTTGGAGCCTAAAACAGAATCGTTATTTTTGATCAAAGGGGTATATTATGCATGACAGAAAAGATGCAACCAGAACACAAAAAGCTATCAATTTGTTAAAGGAATCGATTGAAGAAATAGATGATTATAAATTGGCGTAATTAATTTAGATCGAAATGGAAATTGTGTCTTAAGTGCGTTACAGATGGACATAGTATGTACATTTCCTATACGGTTAGGCTGGTTCGTTATTTATTTACACCGAAAGAAGTGGTGAATGTTAATCGCCAAACCTTGGTTAATTACGTAATTAAAATTGTCAAGTACACGCTGAGCATATTGTTAAGTATAGATCATTCAATTTGGACTATTCTCAATAGGCAAACACACACGCACATAAAAACAAACTACAGACCAAGAGAAAGTCCCCTTAGTAGTTTTATAAACGTTAGGTACCTCGACCTCATCCTCGGGGTAATCGACAAAGGGACCATCATAAGTGGAATTATTCCCCCCACCACCATCCATCATGTCATCATCTCCATCATCCACAATCTCACAAACCACCGAGCTTTGCACCAAACTCCATTGTTGAAACACATTCTAAAATCCCATATACGAACAATTACACCTAGTTATTTTGTAGAGTGCAACACAGCGGTTTCAATAAATGACTTCCACAGAGTAGATTCTAAATTATACCAAGAGCAAAAAGCACAGGAAAACTCTTCCCCTTCCATCCATTATAATATCCCATTCTAACAATCCTAATCAACTCGAGAAAGGATAGAAATGCAAGAATTACACTGCAATTTAAAAATGACTCACACAAACTTCCACCTCCGATGGAGTTGTGACCACTTGCATGTATGGGGTCGTGGGGACGGATACGCTTGGTTTATCCGGTGTTGTAAAGGTCCTCATCTCATTGGTCTTCATTTCTAAAATCACGTCAGCTCGTGAAGGTATTTGAGACAAATCCAATTTAGGAGGTCGGGGTGGGGCTGCTAATTCATGCAGCCATTTCAAAATTAATTTAGTGAAAATTTCATTTTCATTGTGAAGTATATAATATAACATCATAAATACAAACTCACATTGGATAGCATTGTTATTGAGTATATTAGACTGTTGTGAGTTTAAGGAGATGTGGGGTCCTGAAGTAGACTGTTGATGTTGATGTGTCGGCGGCGTTCCAGGTGTGTAAGGTGGTGGCATTTGACTCGATCGTTTAATAAGTCGACCCCAAGTGGCCACATTAATATTTAATTGCGTCGGTCGTGGCACATTCTTGCCTTGTTGTTTAAATATTTTTCTTTGACGCTGAAGTTTTGGTTTTCTCGAGATCATGGGATTCAAAAATTTAATCTGAAATATTAAGATATCATAATGTTATTAAAAAAAGTGAAGCACGTTTTAAGTAAGTAAAATACTAACTTCGGCAAACAAGAGGCCTTGAGGCTCCAACTGGAGTGCCATTCCATGACGAACATCATCAATGAATTCCTCTAGTCTCAGTATTTTAAGACCACAGAGCTGCCTCCAGTCCTTCCAATACACGTCAATTTCTAATTCTCGAGATTTGTCCAAGTCAATACTGAATCTTTGATCCCATGCCTGTTTTGTTTGAAAAAGAAAAAATTGCATGAAAATGGAGTCAAGTAACAAAAGAAAATGAAGGAATAATGAATCTTACTTGCTGAGAACATGGCTTCCAATGAGTCTGAGCTACAGTTTGATTGTCCAGCTTAAGAACTGCCATTATTTCGTCTAAACAAATATACGTTTTTGAAAAATTATTTTCGATATGGAGTAAGCAGGTAATGAATACTTTGATTAATCAACACAAAAGCTAAAGAAATTTGAAGGAGGCAATATAATTCCAAGCAAAAATGATGGTAAAAGCAAAGGGGTTATTAATTGCAGTAAAATTCATTTAAATAGTCCATTAACTTCATTAAAAAAGTTATAGTTAAGTTTTTATATTGAATTAAGCGAGCAACAGAAATAGAGAATAATAATGTCACATTAATCTTGAAGCTGATTTCTATTCTGAAGAAACTTACTCCTCTTTTCCCCTTCCATAGGGTCAAAAGCACCACCAAAGCATCCACTTCCAACGAATGAAGAATTTGCTGAGATAGTAGGTAGCAGCAATAGTAAGTAGTTAAAGAATTTCAAAATATTTTCAAAAAACAAGTCAGTCGAATGAAGAGAATCAAAGTAAGAGCATATTACAACCACAGTGTTGTACTACTGTATGCCAATTAACAACCCTTGACATGCCATTTGTCAACCTCAAGTTCAACTCATGCAGAAAGAATTAGTTCAAAGATTTGAATAAATTAACAAATTTTTATAACTTACTGCTTGTTTCATCTTTGATACTGTACGATTTCGATGAACTTCGACCAGTAACTCCCTTCATAAATGCCTTTAAATCCGCTGGACTTCCGGAATCTCTTTTTGTTCTTCCAGGGACTTCTTCAAGAAGATCTTGACAGCCCATTAGACGAACTTCTAGCTTCCCCGTGACTGCAGCACATTTGCTAAGGGACGTCGTGCTGAGACGAGTGGTTGGTTGGCTTAGAGCTCCGAATGAAAATGTAGGGTTGTGAGGACTTTGGGGAGAAAGAGAGGCAATTTCTAACTCATGTCGGAGTTCTTTTGATCTCCTAGAATCCGCCGGAATTTCTAACAATTTTGTTTCAAGTGCGAGTCGTAGTAAATCTATCTTTTGTCCAGATTCGTGGTATTTGCTTTGTGCCTGGAAAAAATACTGTGTTAAACCAGTTGCAATTTTCAAAAAAAAAAGATTATGCCTCCTCAACCCAATGAAAAGCCAAAGCGAAAGCACGACGACAACAGTATTTATTATTACAGGGCAGGATACATTTAAAAGTATAACAAGCGTTTTTGAGCTAAATGATGTTTAACCCGTCAACAGATGCCCTATTATTGTGGTAATTTCTGTGCGAGGATGAAAAACTATTTGCATTTCCGAGAGAAAATGCTCTCGCCCTTCCAATTTCCGGCTCTTGTTGCTTTTCAAAATATCGACGACAATGGTCACAGGTGCAATGTGGATTTCTAGCAGGGCCAGGGATGTGGTGACCCGGTTTTCTGAGACCTTTAATAACAGGACCGAATTTTGTAGCAGCCGTGCCGAAGTGTGAATAATTATTATGATTGAGAAGTGGAGGTTCCATAAACGGAGGTGTGAGCTTGTTGTCTTGAGTCAAATTATAGTTGGGAAACGAGAGCCGTTTCATTGTCATCAAATTTGAGGATTCTTCAGATTCAGTTTCAAAAGTTGCATTATTCAGCCGTCTATAGCGTCTCAAAATGACTTGACTTTCCTCACTTGTTCCACGGCATCCTGAATGAAATAGTATAAATAAATGATTACATAATGCAAACGAATTGCACACTGGTAAGAATATTATCAACTGACCTCGTAGCTCATTTGCAACCAAATTAATATATTGGTCATGAGTAACATAGTCAGCATCGCCGTCAGCGTCGGAGGGTGGATCAGAATTTCTTGTGTCACCATCTTTATAATCATGATCATCCAAACTATCCACAGTGAAAGCAAAAGAGTCGACAGTGTCGGATCGTCTTCGTGTTGGGTGACTTATGGAGGAGTCAACTGTTTCTAAATTTGACCAATCAGATGGCATTGAAGAGTACGTGGACTCTCGGGATATTTCTAGGTCCGTTAATGGATATCCACCTGTGCTTATTGTGTCTTTCGAATCATCTTTTACTAAAAGATTTCTGAGAGGAAGAGGAAGAAACTTTGCTTCTATTTGATGATCGGATTTTGGTGTAGAAGTAGAATTCCGTTTTATAGTCTTGTCAAGTGCTTCGAATTGAGGGTTCACTGTATGTGTATGGGGTCCATCAAACCCTATTGTTTGTTTTGCATTCTTTGGATCAATGGATATTCGGGATCGAACTACTTCTGTATTTGCTGATTTTGGACCTGGTTTATTCCCTATTTTTAAGCCCTCGAAATGGAATGGCAAGTTTTTCTTCTGTTGATGAAGTATTTTGTATTGCTTAGAGTCGTACACAGTTTCTGGAGTTGAAGAAGATCCTCCTCCAGTGGTAGATGAATTATCATCCGTATTAGAAGACTGTTCGGATCCTGTGCAGTAGACGTCAATATGGACAGTTCGGGGCTGATTAGACCTAGAAAATTTCTTTATTTAGTTTATTTTATTTACGTGGTCTTTTAAAAATAAAACTCGTATATTCTAATACAGCCTTACTGTTTATGTGACCGTGCTGGTGGAGAAGACTTTGCCCTCGCTGAGCCGGTAAAGGATCTAGTCACGCTTCTGCTGGAATGTTGCTGAATTTGTAGCATCTCAGATTTTTCTAAAGGAAGAGGGTCGGGAGGTTTTCGACGATCCACATAACTGCCACGCCCAATATTTGATCCCTGTCGCGAGGGTGTTAACGGTGCAGTCAAATGATCATAATTGAGGTATCGACCTCGTTCTGCAGACGCAGGTGTAGGGTCTCTATTTAATGTTGTCTGAGTTTCTGCATCCTTAAGATTCGACTTAGCATTATATGTATACTTTCCAAAAATTGGCCTTTCCAGTGAACTTGATCTTTTATCATGGCTTGTAGACGTACCAGAAGAAGTAAATTCAGGCCTTTCTTCAATGTTGTTTGATAATATTATAGTGCAAGTGGTTTTACACCTACGTCCATACGGTTGAATTATTCTGCCTTTACTACTTGAATTTGGCAGAATGGTGGTATTGCGTTCTGTGTTGTACCCAGAATCATGTTGAATACTTTGGGAAATTACTCCAGAGCTGTCGGAGGACCTGGGCCAGCTTTCAAATTTTTGTATTCCGGTTTCTTCAGGTACAACTTGTGTGAATGTCGTTCCCGTATCACTGGTCGTCCAAGAGTATTGAAACTGAACATTACTTCCGGGATCTGGATGTCCAACACTACCAATTCCTTTAGTATTCTTATCGCTGATTGAAGAACTTAATGAAGAGCGGTTAACCACTGGCAAAGTCTTATTAAGGATAACAGCTCTGGCAGGCGTTTGCGGATGAGATATTGTCAGTTGAGCATGAATACACCATTCCTGGCCTGATTGACCTGCACTTGCAACGCTGTGATTTCCTTGATTTGATGGTGAATTTGAATTCGATTTGTTTGTCGCAGAATTCATTTCGGGACACCATTAACTATGCAGAGTTAGCATAATTGTTCAATTGGTGTAACTGATTGATTGATTTTATCGCAAGTCCCTGCAGATGACCTTTTCCCTGTGTCATATCGCCGACGAAACTACCATATTTGATGCTGATACTAGTTAATGGTTTAATGCCCGCAATGCAACGGGTTTGTGGCTGCAAGCCAAACTTTACTAGTGGTGGTATCTGTATCTCTATGCTATTTTTGTCCATCTACTAAAACATCCTGAAACATTTCACCACAGCGGCACGTCATCATCTCCAACAGATGCTCGGATAAAAAATCAGCATAAAACGGATGTGTAGGAGATGATTATTAACCTTGACATACTCGCAATGGCATTTGTGTCTGAGTTTAGCAAGTAAGAATAATTCAAAAACATATCACAGTAATATCGTCACAACTAGTAGGCTAGTAAAATCTGCAACAAGCCAGCAAATCCCGCAACCGCAACACGCAAATGCAATTGGAAACAACCATTTAAGACTTTGACATACCTCTTGTAAGGCTTTCTTGTCTACCCCTTTAGTTGATTGTAAGCTGCGAATGACATTTCTAGCTCCATCCTGAACAGCTTTTTCGATCTTAAGGCGATGTTTTAACTCATCAATTCTTGCCTCCAGTGGGGTTAATCCGTCATTGTTTCGGTCTAAATTAGTCAAAATACATAAACTATGAGGTCCATCGATCAACTTTACGGAATCCATCAATCATTTGTTTCTGTAATTCTAATACGTACCTCTTCTATGTGCATTGCCAGAACTTGAGCTAGCTATATTATCCGATCTATTATGCTTAGCTTTTGTTATTTTCATTTTCAAATAATCAATTTTCGCTTTAGAGTCTTGAAGCTGAAAAAAGATTTTTTTAAATTAAATGTTGGTTGTCATTATTAATTTACATTTTAAACCAAACTGACCATTTGTTGAGCATTTTCCAACAGTTTTTTGTCTTTATCACGTCCACTGCTGTAACTCTGTATCATATTTTCAGCTGTTGAAAAAATAGCAAATAAAACATGAGCAAACATTTTGTGTAGTTAACTGATTTGCAAAGAGCGAAAGAGCTAAACGACATACCTCCTTGTTTAACCTTTAATTCAATATTTAACTGCTTTTCGAGGGAAGTTATCCTCTCATCAAATGCAGAGACGTTTGCATATTCAGATGATTTTAAAGATTGGTTATCTGGAAGTAAAATAAAGGCATCATGAATAAAACCTTTCCTCAATACTCACAAATAAAATGTAAAATTGAAAATCGCAAAATCGTACTATGTCCATTGTCCATTGCTGGGAATCCTCCATGGGTTAAAATGATTTGGGAGTCTAACTCTTGAAGTTCTTGCTGCATTTCGCTAAGTTTGATTGATGACTTCTTGACCAAGGCAGTTAATTCTGACAAACTTCTCCTATCCTTTGACACATCTCTTAGTTTTTCGGCTCCTTCCTTAATTTTGAGCTCTTTTCTGGGAACAATAAAACAAATTGCAAAAATTAAAGAGCGTCTCAATGCAACCTATTTTTATTGCAAAAAGTTTTATTACTTACCTGATTTCCCTTCTAATCAACTCTTTCAGCTCTTCCAATTTGTGAGCAATTCCAATTCCGCCGTCACTGGGGTCAGGGTCCAGACCATACTTGTGACCCAATTCATACAAGGCTGGATGGGTAATGTAGTCCCCCTGAAAATAGTATTCATTATGTAGTCACTTCTTAAATTTTCCTTTCCATTTAATAAATAAATACCTGATAGTAGCTCGAACTGTGTGACATCTTGGAGTATAATATTATGGTTGACACTTCGACTTTCCAGAAGGAAGAGTTTACAAGTAAATTCGATTTAAATTTGTTTAACCCCTCACTCTCAGATAATTAAAATATATCATGTACAATCTAAATTGCATCTCGAGTTTCGTAAAATCCGTGCAAATCGGTGAAAAACTTTTGTAATTTATCTGGTACCCTGTTGTAGGACGTCTAGTAAATTCCAGGCATTAATAATTTGATTGTTGATTATCAAGCTATTTATATTTAATGGACGGACTGAGTTGCGAATTATTGATAAGTTGACGACTCCAAATTTTTATTTAAGGCCCTCCATTCTATTTCAAACAAAAGGAGAGAAGCATTAATTATTATTAAAATTTACTCCATGCGTTTACTATTGAATTGACTATGTGAAGACAACCAAAAAATAATTATTGGCAAACTTCAGCAATTGAATCACTCCTAACTAATTAGCGGACAGATCAAATTGATCACAGTAAATTCTGTAATATCAACTAGCGCCTAAGAAGACAATTGACTATTATTATTTTCCTTCAAATTGTACACACTTCTTCTTCCCAATTAATTAATCAACACAAATAAAAACTGTGTCACACTACACTTGTTGAAAAAGTTAAGTTCTTGCTGCTGTCCTACATTCCACTCAATCTCAAAAATTCAAAAGATTCCTTTTTCATCTTCTAATTTCACCACATTTCTTAATCACCAAATATTTGCACCTTATCAACTTGACCCACCTGAACTTATCCCTGGAGCAAAAACCCTGATGGCCGTTTATTATTTATTTGGAAGGGTTGCGGTTCATTTGGGATTTTTAGTTTTATTTTATTCGGTGAAAAGAAGAAAGCCCTAAAAAAGTCAGTGCTCAGTTTTTAAAGTAGATCTCAATGCAATTGCAATGGCATGAAAAAGATACCTATGTTAAAGGATGAATTCCGTTAGATCCCAGTGGAACTCTGCATCAATCATGTCATCTTGCTTTACAACTGTGTCTCGTAATCCTGGGTGAATTTTTAATTTTTTCATCTGAAATATTTGATAATTGTACCAGATATTTTGATAGTGTTTTACTTTTTCCTCGTTAAGTTCTACACGGAATGCATTGGGGAACCCAACCAGCACATTTTCATTTTTAAAAACCCTTTTTTCTCTCAACCGTAACAATGGGTAAAAGACATAGACGGCTTTTTTTCGGAATGCATTAAAGTAAACTACGTTATAATAATGGGAGTGTCATTATTGCAATTATTAATCAACAGTGTCACGCATAATCTGGGTGGACATGACATCGGAAACTTCAACTTGAACCCAGTCTGAATCAGCAAGAATAATTTAATGATGACTCGACACTCAAATGCAAATGAATAAGTGATGAGTCTTCCGCTGTAGAGAATTGTTTCGGTTTTAATTCGCCAATATGTCGCTAATTTTTGTGTTAAAATGTGTCAAGTGCTTTTTCATTGTCATCGGTTCATTGATACAATGGGGTGGGGAGGGTGGGACATGTTCATTGATCCTGCGACATTATCTTAATGTTTTTGTCGGTTTGCTAATGGTTTTAGGGAGGAGTAGAATACACTTGTTGAAGTTTATGGTTTGCTGTTTATCGAAATGTTTTTATGAAAATGCATGAACATAAAGATTAACCGGAATATGTAACAAAATCAGGTGTTGGTTTGTCTAACCTGATAACAGCCAACAATCATGTTCACACTCTCAAGTGAGTGGTTAATAAGTCGAGGCTTAAATGGCGTTATTTATGCATATTATGAGAAAAGGAAGACGGTAGACAATCGAAGAGAAGACTTGCTGGGCGTGCTTGATGAATGCATATGATAGCATTCTGCAAGCTCTGTAATTTTTTTTACAAAGTTAAAATGAACCAAGGAAGTTTATTGTACTGCTAAGACATGAACACAGGATGTAAGACTCGTGTTGTTTTATTAAAATCGGGAGTTTTATGAATATTGATTATTGATGAGTCGTTTATTTGTTGCAAACTATTTATTTCGGAATTCATTATCACAATGCTGTTGGAAGTTTGAACATGGAAAATGATGATAATCCAAACAACCACGGCAGGTACACAACAAATAAAATACAGAAATTTCTACTACTCTATTACAGACGGATTGTATCTGTATCAAATTAGTTTGAATAGCAGACTGAGATTTTCTAAGCAGTGTAAATAACCAAATAACTCGAATACAATTTTGAATAATAAAAAAATTAAATGACCCTAGATTTGGCTGGATTCATTAGACCAGGTAGAAAAGAAGCTTGAATGGAACAAAACTACGTGACATTTGCAGAAAAACACGAAAACGACGACTACAAGTTTGGAACGACTTGGTCAGCTGCACGGTCTAAGACTGGTGGCGAGGCTGACTGAGCAGTTTGCGGTTGATCAATGTCCATGTTGACATCTTCCTTCTTCGTCGGTTCGATCTCGATGGTCAGCATGGATGGAGTAGGCTTACAATGTCGTGAGAGCCAGGGGCTTCGTAAAATCTCATTACAACTCGGTCGTTCAGCAGGCGACTTTCGTAAAAGAGTCTTTATAAGAAATGATACTGATGGAGACAGTCCAGCCGGAATTGCGAAATTTCCGACACGTATTTTGTTGAGAAGCTTGGCCGGATTGGGGTCATTGAAAGGATATCTGCAAGTAAATTATAAAGGGTATTAATATCCAATTCAAACGCCGACATTATAAGTCGATATGAACTTTAGTATATTTATATACCTTCCGGATAGCATTGTAAAAAGAATGACACCAAGACACCTATAATGTAAAAACAATCAATTATTGCAAACAGTCAAATAGTGGAGCCAATATTCGGAATACTGTGAAAGCACTCACCAAATATCAGACGCCTTTCCTGGGTATCTTAAATTAGTTTTAAGGGTTTCGGCTTTTTCAGGAGACACGTAATTCACGCAGCCAAACTTATCCTCTAAATTATCATTGGAAGTATCCATAAGAAGCGAAGCATCTTCCAGAGACTCCAACTTGATTTTGCTCCGTGACTTGTCAACGAAGACGAATCGGCCACATTTCAAATCCCTTATAATGATGCCTTTCGAGTGACATTGATTAACAGTTTCAACCATTTGCTTAAATATGTTTGCCGCTTCCGCTTCATCAAGGTTTCGTTTTTCCAGCAAATAGGAGTGAACATTTCCGTAATGCTTTGGCATGATAAGATACAATGTTTTGGGAGTTAGGATCGCTTCAATGACTTGGCTGACAAAATCCGTTGATTCTTCCAATCGGTGATAGGCGGCCAACATGGTCAGACCTTTTGGGCTTCTTGGAACAATCTGCAAATTAAAGTGAACAAGTGTTTTTAAAGTTTAAACTGGGACTTTTCAATTTGGCATTGATTATAATAACTACCTTGCAAGAAAATTGTTCCTTTGTCTTGATGTTTACACAAGACATTTCCGTCTTTGAGGAAGACATCCCCATTCTTCGTGCACCTGCCAGGGGTGCTTCAGGAAATAATAGGTACTTTCCGGCCAAAATGGAAATTCCGTTGTTGGTCTTTGGTTGATTTTCTCCAACTTTCCTCCCATTGTTAGCAATATTAACATTATTGAGATCTGGTGAACTAGTATTGCCTCTTTCCGCAAGGCGCAAGTAGCCATCGTCGGAGTAAGAGGATGAAGATTCTTCGCTTGCTAGACGTTGTCGTTTTCCAGGACTACTTTCTAAAACAATTCCCCTTGAATCTTGCCAGGATGGAGTGATGACACAATTTGGAGATGAGTTTGCATCATGGTCAAATACTTGGGTGGCCATCTTGTACTAAGGAAAGTTGACGCGTAGTATGCGATGTGTTCTAAGATGATGCAATAACTGGGCAAATGAGTATTCCTTGCTTTCCCGAGAAATTGTGGATTCCTTCACCTAATAAAATTTAAATATAAATAAAATTACTTTCCACCCAGCCGCATAACCTGATAGATAATTATCAATTTATTTTATAAGACCCACAAAAATGCAGGAAAACAATTTCTTACCTAATACTTCCAAAAAACCTTTAACACTTCATGGCTCCGACTTTTTACGAATGTTAACAAAATATGGAAATCTCCGTAATGCCCACGTCCGTTCCTCCTTTTATGATCAACTATTACGAATGGGGTTGTGTTGTGATATTAATTTAGCCGAATTAAATTCTAGACTAATAAATGCTCCAGGAAAATGTGGTCGTGTTATCGAGGACCGAGTGTCTACTTGACCGTGCAAATCAAGAGTGAGGGGGTTGCCTCTAAATTGGTCCGAGTTTTATAATACCAAAATGCCAGGCAAATGTACAACGACTAAACTTTACCTATCCTTGTCCTGACTGTGTTTTGGTTAGTCTACGTGTTTTTGATGATGAAACCTCTCGATTTCTCTCGTAATGGGGCTGTTTGACATGGCTTTTGTTAGGGAACCTTCTCTAACATGGAATAGCAAATCTCAGAGATTCTCCTTGTTCTATTGGCTGTGGGAATGGAGTTGTCTAAATGTGGTGTGGCTTTGCAAAATAAAAGTAGTTTGCAATATGAAAAATGTTATAAAACACAGAGCAGTAAATCCTTGAGGCGTTGATGGTAGGTCATCAGGGATTGGTGGATTAGGCACACGTCACACTGTTTTATTCTACGTGGACGCGATGAGAGTGAGGGACGCTCATTTTTGCAGATATTGCAATATCATCATTTTATTGGCAAATTATGATCCAACTTTATTTTATGGCATGAAATTTGTTGGATGCAATATATTAGTAGGCCTCTATTAATTTAAGGAAATTACCTTGACTTGATACATATCAGAGGAAGAAGCTGCTTAATTTGGGATGGGTAAAAGGTCCAAAGGAAGCGCTTTAATTTCGCTGGAATGATGAAATATCCTCGGCTTTGAAGGTAGGCTGGTTTGATGGCAATATTATCATACTCAAGAAAATGGTGAAATATGTTAAAACAATGACTTCATTTAGTGCCCGTTACAGTCAATTGTTGCGAAGCTCATGGACGGGTAAAATTTCGTCAGCTATTAATTGCGTCGTGGTCAGTGAACCAACTTGGTTCTTCTTTAATACGGTCAATGAGTATTAATTGTGAGAAACGGGATTGTATTTGGCCATACTTCATTTTTACCATTACTGAATGAGCTATCTAAAAATCTTTATTGTGAGAATTCATAGCAGACGGAGTCCAAAAACCGCATGACCGTGCCAGCGGGTATTAAATTTATTCGCTGAGCAAGGCTTATCTGCGTACTATACTGGTGGCCATGATATAAAGTATAACGACTGAAATTTATGTATTGAACATGGGCATTTATTTCCAAAATTGTTATTTACCTCACTAAACGCGTAACATAATATTTTAAGCGTTTCAGTACACTCCAACAAACGCATCTCAATATAAGGAATACATTTCATCCCTACAATTTAATTGGCTATTTTCCAATATGTATGTACAATAAAAAGGAAGTTATGATTCCGTCAATATCTGCCCTAATTCCCTGCCGTGTCGTGGAGAGAGTATCCTTCAAATCCAGATACATGATTGGTTACGCAATGCCAGTTAGTGGTACTCAGAAAGAAAGAAAAAGGTAGATGCCAACTTGTTGAAGTCCGAGTTGAAATAACATTTATTTAGTAACTTGTTGCTAAAAATGAAATAAATGCTTCTAGGTTTATTTTTTTTATTTCTTGTTATTCCCTTTGTGTACCGGCCACGCATCTGTAGGCTATAATTTCATAATCCCAACCAATTTTTATTCTGTTATTTCCGTCACTCCATTAATAACACGAATGTCTCCTTCTGACCGTGCTCCGTATTAAGTATCATCCATCAGTCAACTCCTTGTCTACCTCTGGACCACATCAGTAGCCAAGAATTATTTTCCATTTTGTCAATCTCTATCTCGAGCCTATTCACTGATTTTAACCTAATAAATCGTACAGATAAATACAAATCCTATCAGGAACGAGACCTTTCTAATTCAACCTCAGTCCCAAGCAAGAGCTTGATAACCTCAGCCCAGATTCTCATTAACTTCTGTCCTGAGGCTGGAATTATTGTTTCCGTTTGCTTTACAGGGACACAAGCTAACCAAGTCTATTTCAAATCAAAGGGTTTTCTAAGAAGTTCTCTCTGCCCTGTAGAGAAAGTCAGACTTTCTAGCTCCGTGGTGCATACATATCAAAGTTGTTGAAGTTCAGTTAGACTAAGGCAACGTTGTATGCAGTTTCACATTGATACTATCATTGTCGTTATATTAGACTCTGAGTAAATCTTTGCTATCAACACAGTTCGTCTAGTTTAGGCTATTTTTAGGCATTTCTAGTCTGTCCTTTCCTTAGATTCCATGCAAGAAGCCAACCAACCAAAGCCAGGTATATAATAAAGACGTTGAGAGAGATATAGATAGTGGTTCTCTTTCTCAGGTGTGTGTTTTTCATGTTCATGTTATACATTTCCTCCTCCGGCCTTCTTTTTCTCATTGAATCAGAATCATGTTATCGTAGACGCTGAGGTTTTGAGCGGATTTTGATTTACTTGCCGATTTTGTTTGCTTCACTGCCTACCTGGTTGAAAGCTTAGTTTTCCGTCGACTTCTGGCCAATCTGAATAAACAACGACACACAAGAAACGCTGGCTGGCAGAGTTAATTTACCAAAATGCAAGTCTCGGTGTGTAGTATTTTCCTAAAAAGAGGTGAGGAGGAACAAACTTACAGGCATTAGTTGACTCAGTATAACAAACATTTACTCTCAGTTTATTTGGAAGTGGAGAACAAAAATAAGACGAAAGATTTTTCGTCCTTCCACTTTATTTTGTACCTATACTTTTAAAAACCATAAATTTAATCAAGGAAGGACTTTGACTTGTCTCATATTGTTCCAACTTTGATCCAAAGCCGTCTATTGAAATATTGGTAGAAGAATTAGGTCTTTCAAGCATAAGCAGACGAGATTATTGGATAAGGTAGCAAGTCTTCAATAAATAGGGCACCTATATATCTGTATACTAGAAAAGCCAATACTGGAAACCTGTACGTTTTTAGCCGACTTACGCAACCCCACCTGTTCTCAACTTTACCTTATGCCAAAAAATTGTATAAGCCATCCCGTAAATAAGATCTAGATAAGACACAGAGAAAGAGAGAANTTACGCAACCCCACCTGTTCTCAACTTTACCTTATGCCAAAAAATTGTATAAGCCATCCCGTAAATAAGATCTAGATAAGACACAGAGAAAGAGAGAAAATTGATTTGCGGCTCTCCATTGTTGTTGCTCAGTCAGCCATTGTCTTTGTACTACCCCATAGACAACACAGGATAATACGCATATGTACATACACTATTATATTCCTGTCCAAATAACGCAATTTCAGTGAAATGGAGTAGGAAAAAAAGTATTATCCATGCGAAAATCTCACTAAACTCAAAACCCAACCATGGCAAAACTACCTTACTGACTGACTGACTGATTTACTTACTCGTTCACAGAAGAATGGAATGAAGAGGAAAAATAAGAAAAGGTCTTCAATCCAATCCAATCTGAGTAAAGTAAACGAACAAGATAGGAAAAGGAAGGAAAGCCGAAGTGCATTTATCCTCTCTCCTTGAGCTTTCTCTCCTTGTACCGCATCACACAACGTGAGTGAATTGAAGAGGTTGGTTGGTTGTGAGCTTGGTATGAAATATAGAGGAAATCATCTCATCAGCAAGCCAGTGAACTCGGTATTGAGCAGTATAAGTGAACCCTTAACTCTCCAGCCCCGGAAGGTACCCAATCCTTCCAGCATTCCCTACTCTTTTCAGGAGCTGGAGAAAGGTGGCGGACACGAATTTAGTGATAGCTCCCAACTTGTGTATGAACTCGCCATTGAAATCTATACTATGAACAAATTCTAAAAATTCATAAAAAACCACAAAACTTTCTCCATGTATCATAGTGCTCTACTACACTTTGTTAGTGGTGTGAAGGTGATGTGTGGACTGCCCAAAAAACAATTTAACCAAGACTCTTTCTCCATCTCCTACTTACTTACATGGTGAAGTGAGCTGAGTCTGATGAGAAAGGTGGCGGACACAAATTTAGTGATAGCTTTCCCAACTTCTGTATGAGCTCGCCATTGAAATCTATATACTATGAACAAATTCTAAAAATTCATAAAAAAACCACAAAACTTTCTCCATGTATCATAGTGCTCAACTACACTTTGTTAGTGGTGTGAAGGTGATGTGTGGACTGCCCAAAAAACAATTTAACCAAGACTCTTTCTCCATCTCCTACTTACTTACTTGCTTCATGGTGAAGTGAGCTGAGTCTGATGCTGAGTTGCATGTGGATTATTATTGATCGGTGTGCAGCAATTGAGAGAGTTGTTGGTAGAAATAAAGCTCACGCGCCGACGTGCTTTCTCCCACAGTGGCAGTAGTTGACGGAGGAACGGGTGGTGCGGTGAGCTGAGGTTGAGCTCCACATCCATAGTGCACTCCACCCAAGGAGAAAGTTTTATCTCTTCTTCCTTCAAAATGTGGAGATGGAGAATGGTGACTTTTTACTGGATCGTTTGGGGGGATGCTTACTGGTTGGTGAACTCTTGCATAGCTACTTCACACTCACAGATCATCAGACTGGAATCTTAAATGTAAACTTGGCTCAGTATACGTACTAGCCACATTCCGTACGCCGAGACTAGTTTCGGTATTTCAATTTCTTTTAATAAAATAATTTTATAGTTTGCAAATACGCGTTGGATAAATCAAGTATTATTAATGAGGAAGTACAGTATCAAACATTTCCGTTGTTAACTTTATTACTATTCAAGGAAAGTGTAGAGATGCGGTGAAAGTTATTTTTTTAGTTCTGTGTAATTATTAAAAATTCAGTCAGTGATAATTGAAAAGTTAAATTACTCATTTCCAACCGTGATTTCTAAGCCTAGTTATTCGTAGATCAGCAACAAGACAGAATCACAGAGTGTGATTTGGTGTTTAGTGAATCGAGGTTTTTTTTCTTTCTCTTGAGTGAAAGCAGATTAAATATCCGCACGTGTGTTGCTTCAGACTTCCAATTCGGAGTGTGCGAAAAAATCATGGATGCAGAGACGGGACCTATCCGTTGTGACTCTAGTTTAAGCATGATAAAAATCCAACCGGTGAATGAAAATAATAAATCCAAACATTTATTCGCAAGCCACAAATTTACGGATCCGGAAATTGAAGAATTGTATCAGCTCCATTCAGCTAATCAAAAAAGAACTGAACTCTTCCGTTGCTTTCTTTATGCCATTCTTTTCTATTGTTTGGCACATGTGTATACTTACTCCGCCTGGATTTGTAATCACAACAACAGTTTACATTCAGATAATCATGATGATAGTTATGGTGCTGGTGTGCCTGATCCAGTGGCAATGCCTCAAGCAGGTATGAATTGGAGACGATTTTTAAGTATAGTTATTGGCATTAATAGGAGAATGATGGGCAGAATTGCATGTTACATTAAATTTACCACATTGCGAATTAATGCCGAAACGCTTAATTTTATTATTATTACATATGTAATAATAACCTAGCACATGCATTAAAATTACAGATAGTCCATCATCCCGATGGGATAACTGGGATACTCATTTTTCTTTCAAATCCAAGCGATCTTTCCACGAGAGCCTCAGTGTAGAAAACTCCATCAACTCAGCTTTAGTAACGGGAAAAAGCAAGCGACATTCCTCTCCATTTATTAGTAATTCTCATCCGCGACATCATGACACAGTTTTTAGTGGGATTCACAGCTCACAAGAAATTGCTACTGAGCTTTCACCATCACCACCAACCTTTCACAGAAGAGCTCACCCATCCGTTAAAAAACACAAAAACAACAATTTGGATTCTTCCTCTCCACTTGATGATTTACTTCGATCATCATCAAATAATCACAAGCGTCGAATTAAACTTCTGGTTCGAAGAAATGCTCCTGCGGATAAATCCAATAAAAAGAGTCATGCTTTGAAATTAAACTATGTCGGAGATGGGGAAGAAGAGCTAGAGGAGGATGAAATTCTGGCTAAAAACATGTCTTACATCGTTTGCATGATGGTGTTTCTTATTTTTACCGGAATCATTATCATGTTGATGCTGACCGTACCCAAAGTTCCACAAAATGCACATGTCCCCGTTCTTCTTTGGTCTCTAATGATCCTGTTCTCAGTCGCCGTGGACGTGGAGTCCTCGGTTCATCCAAGGCTCGGACTTGGATGGGTTATCCTTGAGACGTTTCTTATCTGGGTGAGTGACAAGAAACAACACTATGTAAATCTTCTTATTGTTAAGTATCGTCGTCTGCTAAATGTATATAAATCCGACTCAATTCAAACCATTCTAAATGATTTATTTTATTTTACTTTTTACCATTTTGGTTTTAAAAAATAAGAATTTAAATTTTACTTTTCAAATTACTTGTGGGTCCCTGGTTTGAGTATGATTTAAAGACCATTTATAATAGTTGAAATTGAAACAAGTCGTGCTAAACCAATTTTCAGAGTTCCGTTCCATTATTATTACTTATTACAGAATATTACGCCAATGAGGATTCGTGCTGCTTTCTTTTACACGGCGTCCCTCTCTGCAGTCTATGTCCTGGTCACTTCTTGCAGATCTAACAACCATTTTCAACTTGGAAAGCAGGTGAGACGATAAATAAGGAGGCTTCTTTTCTTGTGCTCCATGTTCTCTCTGCAGTTCCTAGATTGACCCAATTAGCCACGAACGATTCGGTGACAAGAGTTGACGGGTCAAGATGTCAAACCCTGTATTACAGATAGGACTGGCATCTCTGTAAATTGTAGCTGATATGATTGAGACATAAGTACCATAAAATACACCTCTGATCTTTCCTTGCTATTAATATCACGCCTTTAGTGCTTTATTCGCCCGGATTTTAACTCATTTTTTGTACATTGGCAAATTGGCACATAAAATAGTTTACTCTTGTGCAAATACCAAAGAGTTCATTTTACTTTCCCTTCTATGCTACATAGCATTTTTCAGACGACAACTAGATATTTGAACTATTGACATTGACCGTATTATTTTAGTATTGTTAATAATTTTGCGTTTGTTAATAACAATTGTTCCAAACTCGACTCAATATTATCAATTCTCCATTGCATTTTATGATTATGGTGTCCTTATAAACTAATCTAGGCAAGTAGATAATTTTATAGTAGAAAACATCATTAAATTAAACAACACTATTTGTAATATTCATAATTTAGTGAATGGTGACTAAACGAATTGATGGTTTGCTTCTTTGTTGGCTATTTTTCGCAGCTCGGTGCAAACATTATTCTTTTGATAATGACCAACTTGATGGGATTAGTGTCATTCTACCTTAGTGATAAGAAGCAAAGGCGTGCTTTCATTGATACTAGACAATCTTTGGAAATGAAACTTGTGATAGAAGAACAAGCAAAAGAGCAGGTTCGTATTTTATCTTATCCATTGTGTTAGTGTTTATTAAATTTTAACTGTATACTTAATACTGAATTTAGTGATTACTTAAGTTACTTGGAAAAAAAGTTACTAAAATTCATGCACAGTCCACATCATTAATTAATCGTAAATGAACGTAACGTGTTTAGGAACGCCTCTTGCTCTCTGTCCTTCCAGAGCATTTGGCTTTGAAGATGCGCCAGGATTTGGGCGAAGCTGTTGATGAACAGTTCAAAAAGATTTACATGAGGTAAGTATGTTTTAACAAACTTACCATTACAGTCTGTAATACACTAG
>JAAXNX010000192.1:0-40186 GCA_036491905.1 Folsomia manolachei
AAGAAAAATGCTGTATTTACCTGAGAGAACAAACATTGCCCACAAGGTGTAGGCTATGGCAGAGTTTGTTCTCATGTTTGTTACTTCTTTTAGTAATTAGTAAAAATTGCTTTGCTTAATATTAATTTGACAAAACATTTAACACGTGACCAAAAAAGTTTTGGTTAATTTTTAAACTAATATATTGACTTCTAAAGTTGCTCCGACATGATTACAATGGACCAGTGAAGCTTTTAAACACAAAACGATATTGAACAAGGATGAATAGAATTTGAACTGCTTTCGCCATTGATTACTATTTTTATTGTTAAAATCCATGATAAGAATGCTTAAAGAGAAACCCGTGTCATCTAAATTTATCAACATGATCATTCCAGCAGTGTATTTGGTAAAGAAATTGTCTGTTATAAGTTGTATTATTTTATTACATAAGTTTATTTCATTAATATTTCTTAGTCTACATAATGGTCACATTTGTAATGATTAACAATATTGTATCCTATTATTCTTCTCGCTTTCACCTCTACAACTAATGAAACTTAGCCATATTTTCAAACTAATAACCAACTAAGGCACGTATAACATTTCTTGTTTTTGTCTTACTGTAATAAATAAAGTATTTATCTAAAGCTAACAATTGCAAGTTTTTTTTACAATTCCAGAAATATATTCAGACTCTAGTAGTTCAACTTATGTTGGTCTTTTTACCATTTTATTACAATTTTACCACAAAATACTCATACATACACAACTAAGTAATATAATCTGTTATTCAATGATTAAAAGTAAGCCTCTACATAAATCTAGCCTAAATGTATGGAAGCTCTGAATTTCCCTGCCGTCCATGATGCTGGCTAAAATATTTCTACTTCCTAGACAAAGTAATTTAACAGATATTTCTTACATAATACATGATTGTCTCGTTAATCGGTCTTTGACACGACCATATTTTGACACATTTCCTAATTCACTGCCGTCGTAGTTGCCTGAGACGATGGCGTCGGCTTAAAAGCCACCGGACGATAACCTCGCGTCCTATTATTATTACTGTAGGGTTGGGCCTGGAATGAATTTGGGGGCATAGACGCATTATTGGGGGAAGGGGATGAAGAACTGCTCATAGAATTTTTCTTCGAGGGTCGTTTCATCATTTGAGGACCCCTTCCAATGGAAATTACCGTTGTGTTGGTTTTACTGCTGAGGATTCTTGTTGGACTTGACCTCCCACTCTGCAAAATATAATTCAGATTGTGAACAATTTACAAAATGGGAGGAACACAAATTAATGCTTTACCATTTGGCGAAATGAATCCGTTGCTGAAGATGACGGAACTGGACTCCCGGACGGAGGTGGACTAGTGGAATACTGACGATAGTTTGGGATCATTTGGGTGTGGTTCTCTCGGTGTTGATGCTGACCTGTGGCAGCAGTTCTGCAATATAAATCATTGTGATTACATACTTTGTACACAAGTATATTTTCAATTACTTGCTGTACTAATACCCACCTATGCCGACCAAATCCTGGCGAACCATTAAGACGACTCAGATCACTTGCACTATTACGAAAGTTATCTGAGGGTGATGTCGTCGTGGGTGGGGCGGAATGCAGGCTTAGCACACTGGAAGCACGACCACTCCCTGCAACCCCACTGCCTCCACGAGTTAGCAAATGATGAGCCCAATCTCTTCGGTAATTATCTCCAGAAATGACGGAAGGACTAGAGGGACCCGAAATTAGGTGGAGATTTCCCCCACTTCCCATCACCGAGTTGGGTCGGTCTTCAAGATGCATTGCACTACTGGAACCACTCAGTCCTTTGGATGATAACACAAAAATCATAACTTATCATGAAACAATGGAGCATTTGTCAAATTACTCACTGGAAGCGTTCACCATGTAAGAATGAGGTTTTCCAGGAATGTCACAAACAACTTCGGGATGAACAGTGGCAGCTATCGTGGTAGTACTGGAACGACCACTCCCACTCACTTTACTACTGTGACTTCCTCCACCACGACGTCTGGAGGGTATGGGAAATATGTCACTGGATGAGGACGACTTTTGTATGAACCTTCGTGATATAAAGAACAAACATTTAATTTGGAAACATTCCCATAAATTGTACAAGATGCCCAAAAAAGCGTATAATTATGTACACCACGCCCAATCTAAGTGTTAGGTAGTCATTTTTAAAGTGCGTAACACAAAGTCAATTAAGGTATGTGTCAAAAACATTCTGGTTTTGTACAGTTCTAGTTTCCAGCATTGTTTAGTTTGTGTTAATGTTTTAGCTGAGGTGTTAATTGCGAAACATTTCGTTAGTTGACTAATCCAGGTTAGTTATTTATTGTTCAAGTCATGGAGGATCTGTAGTAATTAAATAATACATACTCATTCCAGAATTCAA
Source organism: Folsomia manolachei (assembly GCA_036491905.1). Taxonomy (NCBI): domain Eukaryota; kingdom Metazoa; phylum Arthropoda; class Collembola; order Entomobryomorpha; family Isotomidae; genus Folsomia; species Folsomia manolachei. The sequence continues at coordinate 2,412 of JAAXNX010000192.1, forward strand.
GGGTCGCCATTAAAATTATTCCGTCCAGTTCCGTCAGTTACAATATCATTCCAGAGTCGAGTCAGTTTCAAATATGGTCAGGTCATAGGTTAAACTCGTCCACAACACTTTTGAGACGTATAATAACAGTAACAAGGTTATCAATGGGGGCGAAATCTTCTCTTAAAGCTGAGTAATTTCCTTTTCCCAGCAGGGGTGACAATCGACGACACGGGATTTACGAGGACTTTATTATTCATTGGTAACCCGACCCAACCTGTTTTTCTAGCTTCTTGAAATTCTGATCCGGAACTATTTCTTGTAAGTTAAATGGTATCAATGAACGCGTGCTTGCGTGACTCATTGGAGTTATCATTAAATTACAAAAGTCCTTCCATTTCACAAGACATGGTTTTCATGGATTGAATACAGATTTTTGAATTGAATTACAAACTGGTCCTGAATGATTGAAGGCATAGATGTGAGGGTGTCATGTCCTGGGTTGTTGTTGCGTTTGGCTTGACATAATTAATTGCATTCCTTAGAATTGGAATTTTGCTGCATCTATCTGGCCCTCGGGTGAGGTGAGGTGTAAATCAAATCAAATCTTGCACAGGTAAACCGAACCCAATCCAACAAACGTCGGCAACTTTTCTTGTTCATCTCATCATGGTCAAAAGTTTATGGTTGGTCGGCGAATTTCGTGTATTATTCAAATTATTAAAGTTGTGCAGTTTTCTTGCTAACTTATTTAACTAAAGTCGTAAAAAGTTGAGCATGTTAAGTTTTATGGGCGGCCGTGGCCAAACTGACGTGAATGCATTCCTGAATTTTACAATTTTATGTCTCTCCATTCATTGAAAGAGATTCACTGATCATCACGAATGCTAAGTAGGCTCTTAATTGCTTGTTAAGTTAATTGTAATCAGGGTTTTGGTTGGATAGGAATTTGGGGAAATTGTTGATGACTAATATAATTTATTGCTACATGGCTACAGTCTAGCTATACATTTTTAAATCAGTTTCATCTCATGAAATTCGTACTAAATGTTTATACAACAATTAAAACAGCTCTTTAAGATGCTCATATTTAAGGAGTTGTCTACGGACAAACCATCTTTAATTAACTTTTGAAATACGCCATCTAAAATAATAATTTCTGGATGTTAAAACGCACAATCTAAGTAAAAAATTATGAATATTATTATGGAAAAATTAGCCTGGAAAGGTTCAAACCCGTAAAATATTGCTAAATGTCTTATTTTCACCCAAGTATTTATCATTACCTAATTATTTCATGTATTTAATTATTTAATGTCTTCGTCCCTGTATCTGTCTACAGTCCAATTTCGTAATTTAAAATAGTTTGTCAGTGGCAATTTGCAATACATTCCACCAGCCAAAAGTCTACTTCCTACCTTGCCGGACTAAGAGACTGCTGTCGATTCCCTCTCCGATAATCACAGTACTGCCTCGTTTCCTGGCGATACTCCGACAACTCTTGCGTCTGACCTTGCGCCCCACCCCCAGGATTCCCACTCCTCTTTTTCGACGCACTAATCAACTCCTTCCTCAAATCCCGTCCATCGGAACCATGTGAATTTGAAGAATTATTGGAATTACACGCCGAGCTCACAGTCACCGAAGCAGGCGCCCCTTCCGGTTCCTGTCTCTGAGACATCATCCGACTATGATGATTATATTCCCGATGTTTCTGTCCTCCCCCTACCACCCGGGTATTAACATCGATATGATTCGGACTTGAACTTTTTCCCACAAACTTCTTCTCCTGACTCACAGGATTTGGATATCGTTCCAGTTCCTGTTTAGCTCTCGCCTCTGCTTCCGCCTTGGCCCTTCGTTTCTTTTGGAAAGCTTCCTCAACTCGTTTCATTTCCTCAATTTCTCTTAAACGTTCCTCCTCCGCGACCTCGGCCTCTCGGGACAATTCCGCTTCAATCTTCCGTCTCTCCTGGACTCTGAGGGTGGATTGGAACTTAAACTTCTTCTTATTATAGGCACGTCTCTCTTCCTCCTCCGGGGTGAAGGGTACTTCCAACGGGACACTCGTGATCGTGACATTGCTCACATGAGCAGCCTTCGGTTTCTGAAGATAAGACGGTGCCGAACTTTTTCGAGCTGGGGCACTACGACCTTCCACCTCGATATGATGAATCCTTTCCACAGGAGGAGAGGTTTCCCTCTTAAACATTTTTTGAGGTTCACCCCCATCCAGTGCGTCCACACTTCGAGTTCTTCTCCAACTAGCGGCTGCCTTTTGATTGAATATCTTTCTAGAGTCGTACGACGGAAGATACATAATATGATGGGAGAAGGGGCGAGAATCCCCTTTTCTACCTTCATTATCGTCACCGGGCTCATTATTATTACGGTGATTTATTGTAATGACATTATTATTTTGTGGTGTAGGGAAAGGACCGTCTAAATTTGTCGTCAATTCTTGTTCCCGTTCGAATTCACCTTCCTCGTATTGATCCAAGTAATCGAACAAATCATCTCGCATCAACTCTTCTTCCTCGTCCTCATCCCGCATTTCAAGTTCCTCTTCCTGATCCTCGTAGGCTGAGGAGGAAGTTGAATTATTGAAGTTCATGGCACTTGGACCATAACCGATTTCTGATGATGGGCTATGCTTCTGTGGCTTGGGCTTCCCTGCACCATTACCTGTTCCGAGGAGGTTATTATTCTTTTTGGTTGGTTTTGGCATGGCTTTGTTGACTCGGCCAGAAACTGCACTAGGATCAGAGGAGGATAAGGAGTCGAATTCTTCATCTAATTGAAGTTCACACTCGAGCTCATCTTCAGATTGAAAGTGTTTCTTGGTGGAGGAGAGATTATTGGTTTTTCTACTCCGTCCAACAATTATCTCTTTTCCTGTCGGAGTTTTCTTTGCACTCTTCCCCTTGGGTTGAGAAAACTTTTGATGAAAACCAACCCCACCACTTTCTTCAATCCCTAAAAAGTTTAGGGAATTAGGTTCACTCCGGGAAAGAAACCAATTCGTGTCCAGTCCAACAAAACCCGGTTGATGCTTGTAATGGGAGGAGGAGGACGCTGGAGAAGCTGGAAATCCTGGAGTACGATATCTCGGACTGAAAAAGCGTTTTTGTTGTTTTCCACCCTGATCCTTTCCCCCACCACGACCATAGCGTCTTGGAGAGGATTGATTAAGTTCATCTGTAGAACTGAATCCATTCCTTGGGCCGCCACTCCCACCAAAATATTTCGAATCCGAATCACTCACCACGGCAGAGGCACGTTTTCCTTCGAAAAGATTGCAATGTTTCCCAGTAACTGAGCTGGATAAGCTGGCAGAAGTTTTGCGAAGTCCACTACCCGGTTTGGGTGGAACGGGGGGTAGGACTGGATCCGAATCTTGATCAAAATCTGAACTAGATTCATCCAGGTCTTGTTCGGGTGTCCAGCATTTCATTTTACGATCTGCACCCTTCATATTTGGAGCTCCAACCGGTTCGTTGTGTTTGTTAACCAGCATTCTAGAGTTTGACGAGGATCCGGCTGTCTTAATCTTGTTGGATTTGGCATTATTGTTCACAAGGGGAGGAGAAGACGAGGAAAATTCGTCGTCAAAATCATAATCAACCCGAGGATCACACCCAATTTCATCCTCTTCCAGTAACGGAATGGCATTTGCTGGGCTACCCGCATCTCCCGCAGAAATTCCAGAGTCTCCCGACCTCTCCGTGGAAATCCTTGGTGGTGCTGAGGGTCTTGTGAAGCGATGAAGTCGCCCATCACCCTCACCCCCGGAGAATTCCAGGTCAAAACTTCTCCCAGAGTTGTTAGAACCTCGAGACGGTGAATCAATAGCTCTCCATGCTGCTGTGGGAGAGAAACGGGGAAGTTCGGGACGTTTTTGAGGCAGTGTGGGTCTCTTTACGACAAGTGGCACGTCCAGATCGGAGGAGGAAAGGTCAGAGGAAGATTCTCGGATTTTTGTGTGACCTTTTGGCACCCCATTTCCATTTACCTTTTTCTCATTTAGGTCAAAAGTACCGGAATCCTGACGGCGATGGATTCCATCTGAATCCGACTCTGAAGCTCGGTTAGCATTATTGGAGGCGTGTCCATTATTGGCTGGGGACACACCCTTACCACCCCCTTTACCATTCACCTGTTGAGGTTGATGAGAAGAATTCCGACTACTAGAACGAGACTGTCCAGAATTCTGAGACTCTTTTTGCTCATCTAATTTTTGTATCATTTTTCTCCGGCTAATTTCCTTGTGCAGGTCAGCAACATGTGCAGCACTAGTTTGACTCTGACCTGAAGGCGCACTTCCAACTTGCTTATCTTCAACCATCTTCATAATTGATTGTTGTTGCTCTTTATTCTTTTGTTTAAAAGTTCCAACATCCATCCCAAAATAAAATGTTTTCTTCTCATCCTTCATTCCTTGTACATTTTTATTATTTCCACCTTTTGGCACGGGAGGTTGACTCTGGCTCCCACCGGAAGTAGTGGCAGGATTCTGTTGATGTATTTGGGCAGGCTTGGCTGATTTCGTTAACGGGGCCGATGTAGAAGGATTTGGAGCTCGCATCTTATTTCCACCACTTTTACTGCTCTCATGGCCAATTGGGTGTGACGATGAAGATGCTGAAGTGGCCACCACCCTATTTCTGGAGATAAGCTCATTATTATTAGGAGTTGAAAGAGGACTCGGAGTAGGAGTTGTTCTCAAGGCTGGAGAATTCATGGCGGATCGAGATTCTGCCTTAGTTTTAAATAGGCGTGACCTTTTCTTCTCTTCGTGAATGAAATGACCCTGTGCCGCCGCCGCAGCCATCTGCATTTGTTGGTGTTGCATTTGTTGATGGGTTAAAGGTGCCACCGGAGCGAGAAGAAGTTGGCGTTGTGGATTTTGTTGGAGTTGATATTGATATGGGACCAGGAAATCGTTGGGGTGGGGATGAAACTGCATCTGAGTCGTGGGTGGGGGTGGTGGTGCTTTACTCTTTTTTCGGGAACGAATCTGTTTTTTGGCAGGAGACTCTGAGATTAGGGTAAAGGAATTTGGCAGGGGGGATGAACCACGGTCATCCGTTCCGGAGGGGGAGTGGTCTTCTTGTTTTCGACCCACGTCCCTCAAATCCGGCTCAGAACCGTAGTCTCGACTTCGGGAAGATGATGAGGATGGGGCAATTATGGCATTTCCTGCAGGTAAGATGTTACAAGGAAATTTATAGAAGGTAGAAGAATTAGAATTAGACCAGAAAAAATACTTTTGAAATTATGATAAAAATCTCCTCACCTGTCGAAGACAATCCCATCCGAGGCATATGCAGATTCGGCGTACTCCGTCCCGAGCTAAGGCCACCAACGCCGATCTCCTCATTATTAGCGGGACAAGAGACCGTGGATCTCTTCCTAATTTCGAGTTCCAGTTCGGATAATTTCCTCCCCGAAATAGTACCTCCACCATGAAGTATAGCTCCGTTTGAGGTTTGTTTGAGCAGTTTATTCGGATTGACACAGGGTCCAACGGGAAGGACCTTCTGGGGTGAGGGCATCCCACCGACGTAAGCTCTTGGCGGAAAATATCCTCTCTTCATCCGATTCCTTTGTTCCGGAGTTTCCAGTGAGTGACTCCACCCATCGTCATAGCCTCCATTACCGTTTGGTTGGGAGTAACCCGGGTGGTAGCCCGGATATCGGGTTCCTCCACTGGCATGATGTTTGCTATGACCGTGATGATGTCCATGACCGTGGCCACCACCAGAATTGGAGCTGGAGTTACCCATATTTGATTGTACTTAGATTTGTGTAAGTCCCACTTATCTAAGCTCGAAGACAGGCACGCGACTCCCACTGCAACTGGTGTCTTTTGCGGTGACAGAACATTTGTTGAGGTTTGTGGTGGTCAGGTAGTGAATGACCAACAAAAGTCTTCTATCCCTGGGCAATGAGAAAGAGAAAACTTTGATTAATGGATTGGTTACGAGGAAAATGTTACATCATTTTAAAAGTCTAATTTTATTTTCTACATGAGAAGATGGATAAAGCTTCTGCGGCACAGAAGCCAATTTTGTACATGGACGCTAGGCCTGAGATTAAGTTGCCAACTAATGGATTAGCCATGCCGTGCTAACTCTTTAGCTAAACTAAACGTTTATTACGGAATGTAATAACAAAGTTAGTGCAGGACAATGTACAAAGTTACTGCGCAATGTAATGTTTCTTTAAGGAGGGGTTGAGTAAAACATTGCAAATCGTGGGGTTGGCGAATAAAATTAAATAAAATGTGAATTCCTCGATCCTGTAACTTCCCGTCAAAGAAGCAAATATGCATTTTTATAGTTTATACTAAATTGTTGGGTGGAGTATACTTGCATTTTTGTCCATCTCAACTTGACGGAATGAAGTGCTTCTAAAATACGACGATAAATAATGCAACTCGTTATATAAGTAACATCCTTTGCAATTGTGCATTTAGTGAACTGATTTCAGTTGAGTTTATAGTTTCTGCCGATTCGATAGGCTTGGCTTGACACGGTTTTTCCCATTGTTATAAATAAAAACGAGACTAGTTGACTCGGCTGGTTTGGGCTTCTTCTCTTTAACAAGGAATATCAACTGTGGTATCTTAAAATCAACTTTAAGCGAGTGAATTGTCCGTCTGTCTGGCCAAAGGATTTGAGATACAATCAAGACAGCATTCAAAAATTAAGAATTGTAAACTTGCAAATAAAAGTTTGTTATTTTAAGAAAAATTGTGTTCAATTTGCAAATTGTAATTTACAATATTTGCTACTTACTCAAATCCTCACTTCAAATAGTTTATTTTAGTTTATTTTTTCCTGTCTTTCATCAAATCACTCAGTTTTTTCAGTGTTCACCTATCAGACATTATCTGCAGGCTGAGTGCTTATAACAGATAAGCTAAGCGAGATGAGAACGGAAATGTTAAATGTTCTGCCAAACCTTGTATGGTACATCATCTAAAAACGGTATCGGTATCGCTTTGTAACGTAACTGATACATATTATCCTCTGTTTTATGATACGCATCACTTATTATTATACCTTCTTCAAAATTTACGCATCTTGCATTACAAAAGTGTTCACTATTAAGCAAACCCAGGCTGGCTTGCTGAGTTGATTTGGTCGAGCTTGAGAGTGAAACGAAAAGCAAAATTTTCTTTTTAAACAGTATTATGTAAAAATTGCGTAAAATCCAAAGTATTACGTGTAAAGCATATATAATAAAGTTGTAGGGATGCGTTAACTTGATGAGGCAGTAAGTTGGGGATCGTTGGCTCGGAAAGTAAAAATACTTTAACATTTACAGTCAATTTTATCCTGAAGCAGATGCACTTGGATGAAATTGAATTACACAATTTTTGCCTATTGTCAGTTGTGGTCAATACATTTGACCAAACAGAATTTGAAACCATTCTTAATTTCTTAAAATTAAGACTTCCTTTAACAATCGTTTCAATGGATAAGTGGGTAAAGCAAGTCGTGTAGATGACACATTTATTAAACTGCAACTTTAAAAGATATGAATGGATCCGTACTCAAAATGGAGACGGATGCCAATGTATCGCCTTAATACAAAATTGAAATTTTATGTATTGACGTGAGGAGATGAAGTTATAATATATTTTTAAAGCTGGTTTTGGGCTGGGTTGGATAGATACGCCCGTGTTCATGCAACAGTACTCAAATGCTAATCGAGGTACCTGTATAATTTTGGTTTAATAAAAACTTGCAAGTTTTAAAATCTGGACACTCTTACACAATTTTATTAACAAAGTTGCACCACCAACTTGTGGCTTCCGAATTGTCTTATTTTTCGTCTTATGTGATTTTTCATCTTATCTCCCATGATGACTGACCGTTTATCAAATCAAGTGCCAAAGTTGAGTGACACTTGATTTGATTTGATTTTAAATGGTTACACAACCCCAATTTTGCAGACTTACTTCATTTTCATCCCCATTAGCCATGCATGGATGCTGCGAATATTTAGAGTTTTCGTTGACAATGTCCATCCCTGTCTACCTCACAAGTAACTTACACAACTTTCAGCCATGTCCAAACTTAATAAAAAAAGTTGCGAATAAAAGTTTGAGCTTGGAATGAACTTTAATTTATTTTTTTCATGGATGGACATCAACATGACGGCAAAATAAGAGAGACGGCACTAATTTTGTTGGTCGTGGACGGGAGAGAATCTAAAACCAAATCTGAAGCAAAAGTGAATAAAATAAAAGTCACGATTTCCCAAGATGACCATTCTGTGGACGGGAGGATGACAATAATTATCTCGGTCTCCTTTGCTTTCCTTAATGGATCTGACTTTGACTTTTCTTCAGTTTAAGTTTAGCCACAAAAAAGTGGTGGGGGGTAAAAAAGTGTCCTTACTTTAGTTAAGATTTGCTTAGTGTGGACTGGTCTTTTAGTGCCGAGAAAATGTACCTTAAGTAAATCAACTTATTAAATATTGGAAGTTTTTTAAAACTTTCACAATCTTGTAAAATCATATAACTGAATTCTTTATTTTTTATTACCGAAAAAGATTCAAGTCTTCAACAACTTTTGTTTTCGTTCAAGTTCAAGTTTGGATAAGGAAATAATTGAAGTATAATGAAGCTATGTTTGCTGGAAGAGATTATTAGATTTAATGAAGACATTGACTACAAACAAGTAATGGTTGAGGAAATAATAAGCGCTTTAAGTTACAGGACTTCATTACATGCAATGTTTTGGCTCGTCGGTCCGTGGATCATATTCATTTCTTCTTTCGTTCATTAAATTAAATGAGAAACAAGACTTTTAGTCTTAAACTTGGCATGCAATGTAAAATGTAGCATGGAATTATTTAATGCTATAAAATTGCTTTGCAGTATTGACCGTGGTGCAGTATTGTGGCGAGTGTTGTTTGCCGATGCTCTTTAAGTTGATTACACGGAAATCATGGTGGTTCTAGGAAAGAGTCGGTGTAAGAGATGGATTACTATTACTTGCATTTTTAACAAAGAGATTTCATGTTGAATGATTTTTGCTGTTCACTATTTTCAGTTTACTTAACACCTTCCGTTTTTGGACTGCCTGTGACTTTTTTTACGGATTACATAATAATTCTCTGAAAAATGAGTTAAGGATCTTTAGTCTGTTGTAATTTTGGCTGGACGGCCAAACTTGATTTATACTTATGAATCATAAGTTAAGTTTATCCAGAATTTGGCACCATCTAAAAAATATTCCCAATTCCTAACTTTCTAAAATATCAAATACCAACATTTCTTCCAAACATTAATTTTATATCTCTCTCGAACTTGTCTTTCTTAAAATATTTATCCAATTAATTTTAACCTACACCACAATTGACAAACTATAAACTCACATCATTCCACGTTATCAGAGTCAATTTTATTCCCTGTTTAAATCCCAATACAATCCCATACCTCAAATGAACCATTGTAAAAAACACACTCTCACGCACCTACCCAAATACAGAACTTCATTATAATAAATTTACTTACGCACTAAAACACTGAGCCAGATTACCATTCCACTGCATCCTTGTCGTCTCATCAAACAAGAAACTAAACGCCTCCACCAATTCCAAGCCCATAAAATAAAATAGGTCCCAAAGTTTAAAGACTGTCCGTCTACGTCTGGCTGTCTAAATGTAAACCTGAATTTTGGTTGTGGGAGAGTGGAATGAGAGTGAATCTTATTTTTTCTTGCTTACATAATTTACAACTTTGGCATGGCATGCAATTGGATATCCGTAGCTATAAAACAAGGAAGGAAGGATGAGAGAGAATGTCAATACCGATTAGGAAGTGTTATCATCATTAACCATCACCGTTTTGGGGAGGCTTAGTTTGGTTTTGTGGGTGGATTTGGAGGAAGACCAAATAAAAAGGGATTGGAAATGACTATGCCAAGCCACCAATTTAAAAAAGATTACATTTTAAAAGGTGAAATTTAAAGTAAACTTGGTTCCCGACCAAGTTCATGGCCTGATTCTGTGGGTAATGCGGATCGTGTTTGTATGTGTGGGTGGATAAGGACTTGGCAAACAGAATGAACCGGATTTCTTGAATGCTTTGTTTGGAGAATGACGACATGAAATTATGAAATCATTCATAAATGACATGCAGCATCAGTTAATATGCTTTTTTGCGATTTGCACTACTAATATTTGTTTTAAAACTGATATCTACGAGGTAATTCAATAAGTATTTTATTGCAAAAAATTAAAATCATTTGCCAGTGTGGACTTAATTTAATCGCTACATAAAATTGGACTGCCTGTCAATGATTTTGTTAAATAATATTCTACAAACATTATCGCTGGAATTCGAAACTCATGAGATAGAATGATTGCTGAATTTTAGTGCCGATGCTGTAAATTACCAGAAACTAAAATGATATTCGACACAGATCTACAGACTCACTCTTCTCAGGGTTAACTGTCAATAATAAGTTAAATGTGTACTTTTTGATGCAATGACATCCATTAGACACCATCTAACCCTTTTTATCGGCTTCAACATACCAAACTCATGTCAATAAATCACTCCGCACCTGAAGGAAGTTATTAATTGACATCAACCGGTGACAAATGTTCCGTCACTCCGTTTCGGTTAGGTGACAAATAACTGAAAATGCTCTTAAGCTCTGTAATTCAGTGACACCCTCTTAATAACTGTTTAGCCCTTTTATACACTATAATTCCCATTGTTTTCCTGTAATTAACGGTAAGTTTCAAAAATAATATAAAAATTTGCCAGTTTCCTCTACGCTGACAACTTGTACCAATCACTTTGCAATTTTTTTTGTAAAGAAAGGTTCAACCCAAAGTCTAACGGTTTTACAAAATGGGATGAGAATTGGCAAATTTGTACATTTTGAACTTTTTCCTCCTTGTTAAAAATGATAGGAATTTGCAACTTGGAACAAAAAATTACATTCCTTCCCATTTCAACAAATTCATAGCAGGATAGGATTGTTAGGGTCTGACTCGAAAAAACTAGCAACTGTACAATTACTATGATAAAATTGAAAATTGCAGATACTCAATACTTTGAAATACATTGGAATGAAATCGATAAAGAAGATGGGGAGCAAAAAATGGCACTTCTTGTGGCATTCGTTTTGTTGTGGTAGTAGCACCAATGAAATGATTGTTGAAATGCGGTAACGAGTAAGTACAATGTGTAGCTGTAAACCATAGTTTTGCGGAATCTATCAAAATATTTTGCAAAAGTTGGCAAAATGTAAAATCACAAAGTACATTAGAAGTTTCTAAGATATCCAATAAATATGTTTTGAAGGTACGATGCCAAAGTAACATGTACACGTTTAACTACTGTTTAAATCGACCTTGTGTATAACAAAAAAAAGTAATGAGTTCTGGAGAATATAGATTCGCATTTTTGCGTAATTTTAAGAATTCTGTACATAAATTTAAAGAGGTCCCAGTTTTTTGCACTTCTATCAAGTAGCCTTTTGATTATCGCATCCAAAACATTGAGAGCCTTTCTTTAAGCTCATTGTTGATTTGCACACAGATAAAATATAGCAAAAACCGAGATGCACGAACCCATGGAATGAGACAAGTGGAGAGTAATTTGGTCTTTAAACTTGACAAATTACAGGCTTTGTACGGTCTGCCAGGTGCGCAGTCAATGGAGATATAGTTAAGTTCCTCAAACTTGTTAGACATTTTTTTAGGCATGCATTCCAGTGTAAACATAAGGAACTGATTTGATTACGAATATTTCTGACCTACGCACTTTTTTAAAGATTTTTTATCAGGGACAATTTTGATTTCGTTGCTACTTTATCTGTAATATTTAAATCTTAACAAAGCAACTCAGAAGGACAACGAGGTAATTGCCTAATGTATGCAATACTCCTTCAATTGCAAACCTATCTGCCTTCTTGTCGGCGACATTAGCTTAACAAATATTTTATCTAAGTTTAAATTGTACATCAGATGTCTGATCCATTGAGATTGCGTAACATTAAAACATTTTGCTAGCAACTTGTTGCGACTCCTGAGATGATGCTGAACTAAACATAATACAATGGCGAATAGAATGATGGTTAAAATAGAAAAGAGTGCGATTAATACTCGTAAATCAACTCCCTTTCTATTTCTCTCTATTTGTATAGTTTGTCGTAATTTGTATTTCTGTTTAACAACTCAACCATCCGCTAATCACAACTCATCCCAAGAATTGCTTGCTTAACCAAGATTTAACAAATACAAAAGTAAATTAAGTTTTGTGTCAAGTCAATGTGTGCTTATTTTAAAAGTAGTGACTGATTGGTAATTCATTTCAATTTGAGTGACGACTTTGACAATGTTATCAACAATTACAACATGCAGAACGGGCATGAAATTGGAAAGAAAGTATAATTCAGTATGTGGAAATTCTTTGGTAGTATTAACGTGAATATGTTGATGAGTTACCAGTGATAACCATTGGTTTTGTAAATTTTTTCTGCTGAGAAAGATTTCGACCTACCCGGTCTGTAAAATATTAAATGTACACAGTTAATTTATAAGATGTTATAACCTTATCTTTTCATTTTTTCGACTTTTCAGGACCTTCATGAATACTTAACACAAACTACTCCGAAATTCACAAAGGAAGCCAGTCCACTAAAAAGCCTTTGCCGTAAACGCTCTCCCAGTAATAATGAAGATATTATAAAACCCAACCAAAATGAAGATGATACCGTGTTGGGTCATTGTACAACTTTTGCAAAGATCTTATCAACCAGCATCACCTCATTTATTATTCTTGGTGTAAGTTTCAAATCTTTTGGCTGCGGGTAAGGTAGTCAGCAATAAAGCTCATCACCGTAGTCCACGTACGTCAACTCAACATAACTGAATTTTGTTTGGCGTGGTAATATCTTGGTTTTGGTGTTAACGGGACAAATGAACATTTTAGTTTTTGGCAGTAACATGTCATGTCACCATAAGTATGAGTATAAACAATACTAAACAGTATTTTAAGGTAGCAAGTTCCACTGACTGACTGACTGATTCAGTCACAGTTTTATACGGTTTACTTTATTTTGTTTAACGGCACGTGTCACAATTCTTAAGATTTGTACATAAAACGCGTATTCAAAACTGCGACGAAGTTGAATTAAAACCCTAAAAAGTTTTATCCCCAGTTATGAAATAATTTTTGACAAATTGAGACAGACCGTATTTTAAACGTAACAAAATAAACTAATCAAAGATGCATGTTTCATCCCACATAATTTTCGTGGTTCATAAAAATCATTGAATTGAATACAAATTAATTTAAAATTTAGCAGTTTAACCACAATCTAAAAGCAGGTCAGAGGCCGGCAAGAAAATCCAGTCTAACAGGATGAGTGTCGGATAATGTGTCTAAAAGAAGATAACAATTGATTTTAAAAAAATCCAAGAATTTTAAAAATTGAGCATTTACAAAAACTTCATTTTCAATAAAATATTCCAGCCCGGAACAGCTTGTTCGTGATGAACAATGTTTAAAAAGTAAATTAAAGTCGAATAACTTTGCTACACCAAACACGCGTCACTTCATTAGCATTCTGTTCAGCTCCATACCCACCAATAATGATGGATCCTTCATTCTACGGGACTTGTGACTTGAAAAAGGCGAGATTTTAATTTTAATGGTACATTTGCTTACAAATAATCACCCTGCCTATTTCCTCGAGTTGTTGTGTGTGGTGTGCAATATGTAACAACTTTAAAGTTTAAATGATGTTTCTTTTACTTGTTTCGAGTACGGAATGATGAGTGAGTTGAATTCAACCAAGGATCAACATCGCCAGAGGATAAGAATTAACAAATTTTAGAATGAATTTTGAGCATGAGCCGGAATAAAATTACCTGTGAAGTCTAATCTTCTTTATATTCATGCCAAGAACAATCCGACATGTATGTTATTCCCGAATTATTAAGATTATAGGATTTTATTTTACTTTTTCAAGAACTTTATTACCTTCTTAAAATTAAGGAATATGCTAACCTTGAATTTTAATTTAAGGCATGATACTATCTCACAATTTTAGGCTCTCATGGGTTTTGAATAAAATGCATCTTCATTGTAAATCTATATTGTGCTGTGCTCTTACTTAAGTGCAACTGCATCCATCAAGCAGTTATCCAACTAAAAAAATCTAGATGCAGCCCTTCCAGTTAATTAATATGTAGTTGGCCAGCAATAAAAAGTTGAACTACATTTCCGGTCTCATCCAATAAACGTTTGTAATTGTGGGAAACTGGGCTTACTTTTTTTATTAGTCGTTCTCCAGTCTTGATTGGCACTAGATTGGTAGTTCAGTAGTTTAGTAGAACAGAACTTCCTCCTAAAACAAAAAAATATAATGGATTGTTATTAACAAGGCTAGCATTGTTACAAGTTTTCTTAAGGCCAGGCAATGAGTTCATTTATAAAATAAAATCAAAGTCACCAAAATCATGAGCACGACCAAGAAGGTTGTGCTCAAACGGACATCGACATCAATTTACTTACTCACCCAATAAGAAATTGGTCGATAACCAATCATAATAGGTAACATTAGGATAAGAACAAAGACATAAATCCAACCCAGTGACCGACACTGAGTCAGTCATTAAGAATTAATTATAACTTGGCTTACATTTAGGATTTCATTTAGTTCTGAGCATGAATTTAGAATGATGAATGTCAAATTGGTCACGATTTTCATGGCTCAGCTCATTTAACTTGTAAGTAAGCAACAAATCAAGAAATGGTTTTGAACAAGTATAAGAGAAAGATAATGTAAAATCGATGAATTCATTGCTAAACAATTGGGCCATCATCATTAAGATGTAAATTGCAAAGTGGTTGAACGCCGTTGCGCTTTTATGTTACAGACACAAATAGATGAAGTTCTGTAGATTTGACGTTCTTTAGATTTGACATTATGGCCGCTGGACGTTATTTCAGCTAGATTGATACAAATTCCTAATGAATTTACATATGTCACTAAACCAAAGCTCGCAAAAAAGCAATTATTCGCCATATAATATTTATTGTGTTAATTCAAGTATTGCTGATTAATTAAATAGACTAATTTTATAAAAAAATTCGCATTGGCAAGGATGTGTCATTTCGACACTTTCACTCAGATTTTCAAAATATTGCAAAGAATATTCCTGTAGGTATATTGTAACAGTACGTAGTAACGTGCTAGTTTTCTATAATTTGATTTGGTTTTATAAATTATGGTTACAGTGCTTCTACTTCAACAAAAAATTACTTTTTATTATCACTCCATCTAATTTCATTACTCCAATTACTCATATTCATATCTCAGTATGTATACGGCAACAAAATATAATTATAAAGCCGAACAGCCTACTACAATCTTTACTACACGTGTGTGAGTAAGGTGCCTATAATTTCGTACTTCATTTAATTTGGTGCAGCATAAAAAGGCGTCAAAAATAATTTATGGATATTGATTCCGACTTTTTCGCAAAATTTATCAAGTTCCTAGCAAAGCGTCCATTACATAACTCGCCAAAATGAAAAGTGAAGGGAAAGTTGTCACTTATTTACCTACTTCCATCTGAAGTGAGCTAAATGAAGTTAGTGTAAAGTATGACGATTCGTAAATTGCCAAAATGTCCATTACTTGATTACAATATGGGCTGACCGTCAGTAAAAAAAAAGAAACCTTAATGATCCCTCCACAACGGAAAAGAATTTAGGGTTGTCGGCTTTTTCTTGCGAATTCAATTTCAATTTAAAATATAATATAATGATGTGTCGATGATGTCGATGAGGCAAAACAAATTATGAATGAGGTGATGATGATGATAATCATGTCGCATTCAGGTGAGACTTTCTCACTTGGATTGGATTTCGATTTGGTGGAAAGTGTTTATTTATTAATTTTTAATTTAATGTAAATTGAGTGGTCGTGGCATGGTCTGAAGTCCGTGCCTTGTAATATAATAATGGTGTGGACAACGTAGTAATTTCTTACAATGTGCTATGTTACATATTTATTTTTACTTCCTGTATCGGTTCTCGTTTCAGCACTGCTAACGGAAACTTTTTATTCAAATGAAATTATTTCATGACAGACATACGTACGTTGTTTAATGGAGACGACAAAAATAAAAATCTGTAACCGAGTAAATTCTGCGTTTTAAAAGATTTCTGCCATCTTCAATTGACTCACTCAAAATTTCTTAACCTATCAAATTTGCACTCCAAATTCGCAACCCTAATTCCGTCCATCACCCCAAATTGGAAGCAAGGGGTCCGATCTGCGGTGAGGTTGACATTCGTCATGGATTTCACTTCCTGGCCTGGCCTGACTTGCCCTTTTCATCAATTAAGCGCAAACGGAATTTGATTGAACGTTCCAATTGAAGATAAAAAGAAACGGGATGAAAATAGTTTTGTTCATTGGTTAGTCCGCAATTTTCAGTAGGATATTTTGACAGATGAGGATAACACAGAGGAAGAAAATAATGAGACAAAGATTTTTAAAGGTGCGGTTGCTTTGCGGTTGCTAGTATAAAAAAAATATGTGTGTGATGTGAAGGAGTGCAGTTAACTTTTCCACTTGATCAGAATTGATGAGATGGATGGATGGATGATAATGAGATGGAGACGAGAGATAACGGGATGAGAAGAAGATGTCCAAACATACCATGAATGACATGACAATTGACAAGAATACAATACAATTGAGCATTATTAAAAGAAAATAAATGGGAATGAAGACGAGAATGGGCTCAAACGGTTACACTAGAGAAAGATACAAAGCTATTTAAAAATTCTGTGTCATTACAATTACAACTAGGAATGGAATGAAATTAAAGAAAATGTAATTTGCAAAGTTTGCAACGACAGAGAAAAAATTGGGAGAAAGATGCCAAGCGGTGTTTAGCAAAAGAAAGTTTTTTTAGTAATTGCTCCGTCTTTAAATTAATGTGTTAAAGCGTAATGAAATAATGTCGGGTTATGTTTTTAGTAAAATTAAAGTTGATAAAAATTATCAGTTCAATGGGCCACCTAGCTGATTGCTACCACTTAAACGTTATCCCATACCATGGATTCTACCGTTAGCCAATTATGCAGAATTCAAAGCATGCAGTTTTTTGCGGATTGTTGCATTGCATAATAAAGTATTTTGCATGCATGCAATTCAAGTTTGTTACGGAGATTAAATATTTTTCTCTAAGAAATGAAATGATACCCTGCTCACTTTAACGGGGTTGTGTTTAAGAGGTGATTCTGCATATTAAACTAAACCATTTGCATTTTGTTTGTTAAACTGTATACAACCCAACCTAGAAGAGACCGGTTATAATTTACTTAACTTGCTAGGAATTAGTGGAATGACGGTAAAAATTTGAATGAATATTTAATCCGTGATTAAATTACATAATAAATCCAATTATCATTAAAAACCTGATGTGAATTTACATCTGTTTTGTTTTATTGTGACTTTTGGTCACTCAGTAAGTCAGTGATATGTGTAATTTAATCAGGTATCGCTTCATCCATCTGTCTGCTAAAGTTACAAAAAATATTGGGTGATCCTAGTCCGGATTAGGTTCTGAGAAAAAAAAACTCCTGAAAAACCCGATTTGATTTATTACACCATCCAAAAACTGACCTAGATTCAAAAGTCAGGTTTACAGATACAGACAAACAATAGGTCATTCTTTATTAGTAGCAGTCAATGAAATCTGATCTGGTATACTCATAAATTGAGATCGATTCCCTGTATGTACTCCCGGTTAGACAAAGTTAAGTCTGTAAAAAATCTAATAATGAATTACTTTCTTGTTCTGTGTATTAGTTCAGGGTGTAGGTTATGAAACCAGAAGGTGGGTGATGTGGTTTGGTTTAGTTTTTTATTATTTATTTAGAGGTGCAACCCGAAGTCAAAGAACCGTTTTGCTTCTTTATTTCATTTGTTGGCTGAGTTTCGGACAGAATGTGGTCAATTGTGAGCAAAATTATATAATATGTTGGGAATTTTACTCAGTTTTTCAAGTTTTAATATGACGATATAATAAAACTAAATTCACACTTAGGAGGTAAAGAGGAATTATCTGCATTGAATTAATATATTGAGATACAATTTTACTTTATCGGCTTCAGATCGGTAAAATATTTCTTCATTTCCAAAATATTTTTATTACGCAAAGCCATTCATTAATGATTGTGAGTTTGCCTTCCCAAGATTGTTTTTCGGTGGTGCCAGAGGTTTACTTAATTTTTTAAAAAATTTTAAAAATTATTGCCTCATTCATTACATTACCTGCTTACATATTACTTAAATTACAAAATAATTGCCTAATAAAACTCGAATTCATTTAGAATTCCTGTTTCATGTAAAAGCTCGCCCAAATTGTGGCCTTAGACGCAACGGAGCAACATTGTAAATACAATACAATCCGTGACAAGACCTTGAATTGTGTCCTAATAATCGAAAAATCAGGTTTTACTTATTCTCTAAAATACTTGGAACCCTCGTTTGTTCAGATTTGATGAAAATTGTGGAATGTGGGTCAAAATTCACAAATCCTCACATCCTTGCCTCCTATCGATAAATACATGGCTTCAGGTTTTTTAGTGGATTTGAGGATTTGGCCAACTTTTAATGGTTTTGCAAGCCAATAAGTCAAAACCATGTTCATGTAAGATTAGTAGAAGAAACACAACCAAATCTAAAGTTTTGTACAACTGCCAAACTAAGAAGGATATGTGGAACGGGTTGAATTTGTGGAATAAAATCGAATTGAGGTTTATGTTATCACTTTGTTTTTGTGAAATGGAATTCGGACAAGATTGATGGATGAGAAATTTCGGCTACTTTACCCTCACAAAAACGTCAATTGTATATATTCCCATTGTATTGTGCAACTGCACACTGGTTTATCTCTGAAAATAAATAAATAATGACAGAACAACCACCCGAAGAGACCACCTTAATGCATTTTCCCCTTCAAATTATCAAATCCAACCAAGAGTGTAACCACTATATGGCCACACCATGTCAGAAACAAAACCGCAATAAAATCCTAAAGATATTGGTTTGAGAATGATAACAATAATAATTTTACCTGTCTCTAGATTCAAGAATATCACAAGAAGAAGATGTCGGCAAATTCTTTAAGTTGCGTGCTAGTAGCACGGTGCTACACTTTTTGTTATCTTCTTTCTTTTCTGGTCTGCTAAGACAGACTCATTGTCCTCTTTTCATCTTTATGTGTCTTTTAAGCCAAAAAAATTCGGAAGGGAAGGGCGAGATGGGATATGGTGCTTGAAAAATTAAGCTAAAATCCAAGGAATTTGTCGGAATTTGATGGATATCATTTCAGTTACATTAGCAAAAAATCAACCCAAACCGGTCATTAAAAAGACTTTTATGAGTATGGCAAGGGTTTTCTTGTCTCGTACCATTTGAGGTGTTTTTTGCAATGTTAAGCATCAAAATTTTTGGTTGATGCTACTGCATATTTGTAGAATTGCTACAAAATATCTAGAGACTAGAAAATTAATTCAGCTTTTCCTTCAAGCTTCACTTTTCCAACTTCTCGTGTTTATCTCTTTCTCTTTGATCCGTTCCAAATCTGTCTTCAATTTTATTCGTAGTAAGCAAATATATCGATAAGGACTTACAGCAATACCAACCATAGCATACTAAAATTTTTGAACAAATTTCTGTCCATTTTCAATTGAGTGGTCAACTAATTTCATTTTCACTCCGTCCTTTAAAAACCTTACAAAGCAGACTTACAAGCTGCCTTAAAAAAGCAGAGATATCAACCACCTAAAAACCATTAACCCAGTTCGGAATTTTATTTTATTTTCGTGAGAAAGTATGCTTACTTGAGTAGTACATCTCGGCATTCAAATAAGTAGCAAGTGCCATACTCACTACCATTGCATGAATGTCCCGTCCTAATAAATATGTCAAAAATTATCCTTCTCTCTAGGACACAAAGTCAGTTAAGTTGGTCATCAACTCTTTTAATCTTCTGCTCATGATTAAAAGGAAGATTCACCCTGATGACTTTTAATCCTAACCCGTCCCGTGCATGTCGAATTCATTAAAGTCTTACAAATACTACCAAGCCTGTGCCCATTAACTCCGATTGTCGGCTGGTACGTCGGAAGGACAGTGAGCCAAACTTCAATTAAATGCAGGTACAAGTAATGTCCTTAATTATTCCCGTACGATCCTTTGTTAAAATGCAGTAGTAAATGGGACCGAGTATAAACTGTTGATTTGATTTTATGACGGGGTTCTTTGGCAATTGTGACTTGATTCAAGGAGTGGACGATGGTGAATGAATTTCTAACTTATTACTGTTTCCTAGTTAGTTGCTGCACAAGACCCGTTAACCGTTTTACTCACTAGTGGACTAAGCAATGTGTATACATTCCATGGGAAGAAATTAAGGTCGGATTTTTTATCACAGATCTTCTTCTGTAGTAGAGTTCAAGTAGTCCTCATTCTTTAGAAGATTGTCGTGTTTAGTATTTACAACACAAAACTGTCCGGCCTGCTAGGAGAATAAGGATGAGTCTGAGTGTCTTTTATGTAAACAGTAAAGTTCTATGTAAATCTCAGCTTAACTTTGACTTTGGACTTTTTATTTATTTAAGGTTAGTGCGTGGTCTAATGGTAATTGGTCATAAAATTAGGAGAACCTCTTCAAATCTACTAACAAGTCAGTTTCAAGGAAGTCGCGTTTTTGCAGCTTGAAACTAAATCTAGTCAAAATTCACTGGCTTAAAGAAATGCTGCATTTAATTGTTTTATAAGTCTCCGCTTTTAATTTTGAGATTCCAATCCAAGGCCATTAATCCCCATTATTGTATCAGACACAAGACAAGAACACCACAAATTAATAATCAATCAATCCCGACTTAATACAGGACTCAACAAATTTAATAATAATGCAACTCATTCACTCGCCCATTGCAATTAGTCAATGCAGAAGAAATGCATTCAACTTGAAGGACAAACTAAACTAAACAAGAGTTGAGAGGAATTTATAACTTGAATATTTTCTTTCAAATGCAATTATTACATTGCAACAATGCACTGAATGAGTTGACGAAGGGTGATATTGATTCTGAAGCATAGCAGAAAATTGGTCATCAATTTTAGTCACCCTTCATTTTCATGTCATTTAATTTCCTCCAATTTCTTATTATAGTGCATTACTTAACAGATTTTAATAACATGAGCAACAATATATTGGAATATGCTGAGATGTCTGCAACCAATTAATTAATCTCAAACTAATTATCAAGTAAGCGAAACAAACGGAGGAAAGTAAGTGGCGTCCATACATGTAGATAAGTGAAGTCGGTGTAAAAACAATGGATAATACCCTAAAGGAATGGCAATTCTAATTCAACTCAGGAATTCAATAGCAGCATAACATTGAAATCGAATTAAATTCAATCCAATTAAGAATCTAGCTGCAGGCGAACCGCAGTTAGTTATTGGTTAGTGTTTCACGTTCTTGTAGGAATTTAGGCTATTCAGCCTACCGAAATCCAGACCAAGATCAAAAAACAAGCTTGTAAAAAAGTAACTTAAATTTTAAAACTAAATTGAAAACTTGCCACCTTCAACGGATTTAAACTTAAGTCAAGGAAGTGATTATGAAAAAGAAAAATCTAGTAAAACCGTTTTATTATTGTATTCTTTACTACGTCCTGAGTTATCCGAGTTTAATTGCGGATTTATTAAGTTTTTAATGTGAGACAAATTACAGCAATAAAATCCTCATGTACGTCTGCATTCATTTCATACAGTTAGCTACATAAGTTGGTACATCTGAATCTAATTGACCCACATACCAGTGCAGTAAGCCAAGCTTGACAGGGATGCAGGTGCAATTGCAGGTGACAATAAGTGGATTAATTTTTGCTTTATTTTATGCTAAGCGGAGAATCATACGGAATAATTAAATAGATGACAGAGTTAATACTCGTTGGTATTCCTATGCATTTTTTAGTAAAGCTGACTGACAATAATTTAAGTTGAATTGCAAGTCGCAATTTGCGACCATTGCCATGATTCGTAATTGCGTTCAACAAGCCAATGCGTTTTCAAGAAATTATGACATGGTACAAAAAAAATGGTTTCTTTATTATCAAAAAGAAGGCCAAACCTAATTTCAAAATTTAAATTTTCTATTTTTGAAGTTTCCGGTTACAGTCGCCAAAATATGACAAAATATATATTAAACTTTCGAAGCGACTTCTCTCACTTTATTCTATTGACATTGAAGATGTCACCAATTTTACTTTTTGATTTAAACCCGATAAAGAATGCACTTGACATTTTGACACCAACCAGATACTACAGATAACGGCAACCTCGTCTCATAACTAAATGGCATGCATCTTTTACTCCAACAAAGTAGTGAAAATATGCATATATTTGGCATTGAGTTTCACAAGACAACAATGCATCTCACCTGCCCATCCGTCACACCCCATTACATTCAATTTCAAACATGTGATTGTTGGAGAAGAATAGGTGCATCTCATAAATTGTTAGTGATTTGACATTGAGCAGGAATGTGTGCTGGTAAGTACACAACAACACAATACCATGCGTTGAGGATGGGATGACCTCTGACACCGTCACCTCATTACTAATAATTTATTTGATTTATGTGATATTATGCACCTTCCAAAACCACTTCATCGGTGTGGGTTATTAGTTACTGCATGAAAATCTTATCTGTAGTAACTTTTAGCACATACAAATTTTGGCATAATACTCTTACCTGGCGCTAAGTTAACTCAAGGGCTGAGTGAACAATAGGTGCGATTTCAAAACTAAACTAGGCTGGATGAATCATGTAACTTACTGTCATGACCGGCCTAATACCAGTAATGAATAGATCTCATAAATCATAATCCCTTTAACCATTGAAATGAAAACCTCGAGAGCAAATTACAACCCTGCATTCTATTTCCATTCATTTTTTTAAATTGCAAATTTTTTCTACCTCCTATGCCAATTCCTTACAATTTGTGAGAACAATGTGATAACAATGTAACGAATTATGGCTGACACGGCATTGCCGGGTTGCCCAGATTTTTTGCGTAGATTGAAAATTAGGGCAGTTTCATTCAAATTTTAAACACTTACACCTTTGTTGAGTAAGAGTAAGTCAGACTAAAGCTGGAAGGCAGGGTTTTAGTCGCTAGTAAATTTCAAATTGTGCAATGTCCTCTTTATTATCGTGTAATAAAGGGATCGTATCGTGCCAAAGTTTTTCTTTATTTATGGTCATGAAGTAACAAAAGACTACTTATGCCGCCTGCATGCCCTTTAAGAGGGTGGGTGGACAAGGGGCTGTTAAGTATTTTATTTTAGTTCATAGTTGACCATCACGTCATTAAATCTCCACTTTAATAAAGGACAACAACACCTGTTCCTTTTGTATTTGAATGGTTCATTCATGCCGTGAAAAAATGTAGGTTAAAACCTGCTAATTAATTGCGTCACATCATCAACATCTAGCTAGATGAAATCAATTCTGGCAACACTTGCAGGCTTCCCTTTCAAGTTTCTTGAGCCTGACCAACAAATTCAAACCATTGAATTGACCAAGAATCACGATTTGATTTTATCGTCATGAATTGATAATGGTCTAGTCTAACCACAGCAAACAAATTGTAGGAATAAATGGCCAATAACTTTCAGAAAGGGTTGGGTTGACAAAGTATAGTCCACAACTCAAAATAAGTTGGGTCAGGTTTGTGAAAATAATGTGGATCAAATTTGATTGGATTTTATAAAAAAAATTATGAAAGGAAACCATAATTTGAAAATGTAATAAATAAATACACCCAGAGTATAAGTGAGTCCGCAGAAATTACCGCATAAATAATAAGATGGAGATTGAGTCAATTGGATTGGACAATATTTGTGGAATGAAATTTATTATGGATTCATTTTGATGTGGTTGTGTTGTTCAATTGAATGAGTAAAGAATATGTGTGGTTGAACAAGGAGATAAGGTCTTCCATTGAAAAAACTAAGATTTTAGATGAGTTATAGTTTTGAATCTAAGCCAAGACTCATCTTCTAGGGGAATGTGTGTGTAAGCACTCGTAATTCTGTTACTTTATCCCTTTTATGGTATGGCAAACAATGACACAATTCTGATTTGGCCTATTATTCCTATCAATGGAGAATGAGATGCCTTACTTCCATTCCATGCAAGATGATGAGTCTGCCATGGTAAAAAATTGCAGGTAATAAGTGAAGCGAGCACGTATGTAAGTTAACAAGGTCTTAATTGAGTGAGTGATGGATGGATTGCATCAAAAGAAAAGATGGATGCAATCCAATGAATCGAGTAAGTTGCATTTTGCATTGAGAATTCAAAAATGAATGATGAATGTATGAATGTACATATTTCACAATTTTAGGGTTACGAATAAAATTTGCAAGCGCCGATTTAATTTCGTGATATGAAATCGAATTATTTTTTTCATCTTTTGGACCTTTAGATTTAACTTTATTGGCATACCTTGCAATTGGCGGATTAGCGACTCTCGTTATTGATTTTTGGCCGTTCCTGAAAAAAATAGCACAGTATTAGTTTTGCATGTAATTTGATTCTGGAAAAAATTATAAAATAATTACTATTTGAGGCATGTCATAAGTTTATTGGAAACTACAATTGCATTTGAAATTGAAAACCAAAACACTTCTTCGACATGACTCCTGAAGACTGAAGAGTCGTTGACATGTTGGGAGGGCGGTGATGTAAATATAATTTTGTAATGACGGATACCTCAAGGACGAACTGATGTTCTTTGCAACATTCGAATACAAGTAAAGCACTAATTATAAGAAATTATAGGGTTAATGTCGATCCTGATGCTGATGCTGACTGGCAGATAAGGTGAGGTGTGCCAGTGTCTAGAAATTACTCTGGCAAAGTGTTGATTGACAGTGTTTGTTACAATTTCAAATTACTACAATTAGGTCAGTTGGTTGCATATGAATTCTCTGGCGTGTAAAGTCTAAATAGTGTTTGTTGGAAATTTCAAACATAAATATTTGCGAAACCAACAATTGTCGGCACCCATCACAAACTCTGCTAAATGCGAGTACCAGTAGCAAACATTTACCTGTGACATATTTCAGCCAGAAGCTACAAAACTAACAACTCCGAATGTGAATGAAAGTCTGAATGAAAACATTTCTGGGTCAGACCATCTTATTCATGGTTGCGATATCTTCTAGATTCCATCTCATTATCGTAGCTAAACATCTAATCTTTTCTTTGCCCCTGGTAAAAATCACGTCAAAATTGTTCCCAGCTACAACATATGACACATGATGGACAGGGACATGGAAAAATTTACAACTTTCTTTACAGCGTGTTCCCAGAAATAAAAAAACACATCAAATCTTTAAAAACTAGAACTAAACCAAAACCAACCCGGAGGGAATGGGAGGTTTGGACTTTGGAGAGAGTTTTGACCATCAACCGTGACGCATGTATAAAGTTTATCTTCGAAACCCTCAGGATATTGAATTCCTTTGATAAATATCTGCATGAGAGGAAAACACGGCACGTGGACATGAGGAAAGAGTTTGTGATATTGGCAAAAGATTCGCAAAATTCTTGGGACATGCTCCTCGCAAATATGTGACTTTGCCAAAGAAAAAGCTGGCAACCACAAGGAAAAGGAGTCCAACTATTTGAATTTTACTTTTGTTACTACAAAATTGAGTAGAAGCAGTAGAAGCAATTGTCTCCTTTGACCGGACACGCTCACGTCCTTATCCTGGGTCGGGTCAGTTGTCATGAATAACTTGTGAGTGAGTGTATTTCATTCCTCAAACCAAGCAATGCTCTTTACAACAAATCTTTTTGAAGTCGTGTCAATCTCCATCCCAAGTATGTCTTGACACAAAATAAAACATAAAAAAAGTTGGTGGTTTGTTTAGTTGCATACAAAAGTTGAGAGGAAACGTGACCTGTTCTCTTCCTATACAGATTTGTGTCCTGTACCCAACCCTCTAAATTAATCCAACCATTTCGACCAACAAAATTAAGTAATATTAATATTCTAACAATATTAACAAGTAATTCACATTACAGCTCGTGTACCCTTTGGCAAGTTATTATTATTATTTTGTTACCAATAAAATCTGTATTTTTTAACAATTCTCCAAATAATTCAACCCTAAGTAGCGGTGTTGACAAGGGACAAAATTACAATTTTGATAATATGATTTTTTTACATCATCTCTTTTAAAACCTGCTCACGTATAAACAACCCGGATAAATAAGTTGGCAGGTGCGGTTGTTATTGTGTGGTGTGGAAAGTCACGATTAATTATCACCCAATAAATCTGATAGGGTCAAACACAGGTCAGTTCGGACCCACAACAAGATATCTCAACAAAATCCGGGTTGACTAATATCCATGGCTGGATTTGAATTAGTATTTTACACACGCCGGACATTCCTACTGAGAAATTTAGGAGCCTACAAATTGGCGAAATAAACACATAACTTCAAAATGCTTATTATGTTACAATCTATAAATTGCCTAGCCCCTAGTCCTACTCATGCGGAAGAAACTCCCAACCTTGCAATTCTTTAATTTTATCATGCACAAGTTTTCGTAACATTTTAGCTTGACCATTCCCATAATATATTTTAGCAAACTTTATGAATCCTCAAGACATAACACGAGAAAGGAAGAGTTAGGCGTGCTTATACTATGTAATCGTGTGAATTAGCTTCACTGTTGAATTTAACTGTCTGCGCATAACATGCTGGTAATAACTAATGGAAGCTAGCCAGCTACTATGAAATGCATTTTAATGTTAAATTTGAAATTTAAATATATTGTCTTCTACCTTACAGTAGTGTTGTCGGTCAATGGCCGACTATTAAATCAAGTGTAATCTTAACAGGCGTCTGGTTAGATTAGAATTGTCTCCGTCACGCACATGTATTTGTTATGTGCGAATATTTAGTCTCATCCTGACAAACTTTGTTTCTTTTTGCATTTCCTTTACGTGCTTTATTGGTTGGATCCCTATAAATACAAAATATACATGCTTAAAACCCCGGTCGATAAGCTTAAAATGTCGATAGTACCTTAGTCTAGTAGATTATCAATCCTTTCCGTAATTAAATTTTGAGCACTTTATCCTCACAATTTATTAGACTTTTTTTTGGTTGCAGATTTACCTATTATTTGTACTCAATCCTATGTCCAACACCCAGATTGTTAGAATGACAGCATACTTGTTTACAATGACATTTAAACTAACCAACATTTAATTTAGAAATGCCAACCGCTTAAGTTATTTAAGACTCTTAAATTATTAAGAGTGTGTAATACAAGTCACCCAGATTCTATTGGATTTTCACTAACCTACTCATTCTTATCACCAATAAGTATTAGTGCAGCGTAATTTGTGATAATCAATTTCCTCTTCAACTGTCAGTTGAACCAAACCCAATGAAGTACAATAGAAATGAATGTGGTGTATTCATTGTTTAATTTTTCTTGAACTTAATTTTTAAAGATGCTTATCTCCTCTCTCGGAAAATTCACTAATTGACGATTCTTCTTCACCACACTACATTAGGAATAAGTACAAAAATGCGAGGATAGATTAGAGGACAAAGAACAAATCGGTCATCCTCAATTAGCACTTGGTTTATGCTCACACTTCATATTTTATCCTTTGTCAGTCATTGCTCCACTTTACACACTCACATTGTCTGGGACAATGTGTCATGTTCTCATTTTTGCCTTGGACAGGATAAATTATTGGTAAATTATTGAGTGTGAGAACACCTAGAGAGAAGAAACGAAAGGGTGAGAATAATTGGAATTGAATTGATTGTTCATTTATTTGGGTGAACTGTTTTTTAGCGAAAACTCTAATTACTTTCCTTTCTGTTTTTTTTGATATATCTCTTTTCCTGGAATTTAGAGTGGTACAGATTTGTAGAGGAATAATCCAATTAATTTGGCAAAGTCCTACATTTTTATAAAATGCAAACGATAAAGGTGGGTCACTCACTACATTGTCAATTATTATCTGGCAAAAATCTAGATTAAAATCAGTCATTGCATTATCCTACTTCTGTCCTGTCTACTGTTCTTTTAAATATTTTATGTGTCCATGTCCGTAATTGGTTCTTTTCCTATGTTTCTACATCCACCCACCTCAACCAATTTGTAAACAATTCAATTCAACTGTTTTGTTTGTGATCAATCCGAATGTGATAGAGAATTAGTGGCATACATGGAAAAGTGAAACCTATCAAGTGAACCAAATAAATGACAATGACAGCTCATCACAAGTAGGAAACACAACTGCCAGAACTTGTTAGGTGTGGTGACTAGAACAATTGAAATACGGCGATACTTTGATCCATATCTATCCACAGTAAGCAGGTGCTTAAGTATTTTACATATTTTACAGGCATTTAGGCATAAGTTGAAATTAAACCCTTGTCCACTTGTGACAATAGTCTCCAGCTATCTATGGGATACACGCATTTACTAAATTCCTAAGTAAGAAATAGTGGTTGCGGAGTATAACAAATTTAAATTAATTTTTTATTCAATACTCGAAAATATGATCGTACAAGACAAACTTTGTATATTTTATTTGAAATTCTTTGTTACAATGATTATTGGAAACAAACTAGAAGAGCCACGCGGCGAATTTTGCACAAAATTTTGCTAAAATTCTCAAAGTCAAAGTAGGCCTTCATCTGTAAGATAGACGCCAAAACCATCTCGATACCGTTACACGAGAGTAAGCCACACGTACAAACGTAAAAAAATATAACCGATCATCACAACCAAAAGAATCATGTCCATTAATGTCTTGACATACAAACAAACTTATTACAATAAACTAATTCAGCTTCAACCAGCAATTACTGACTGTTACAGGAAAGGTAAACAATAATTTAGTAATGATTGATGGAATGAAAGGCTAAAAAATCGATATTGAATGGCCTGCACCAACGATTTTTGCTATGCTGTATCTGGATTGATACATTTATTTGGCGAGAAGCAGCCAGTTGTCGCAATATCTGCGGATTTTTAAATTCATTTATGAAAACATTGTCATTATCACGCCGATAAGATGCTTCGGACAGTAACAGTATTACTCAAAGTTCAGATACTTGGTCGCTCGTTTTTTCATGAAGTCCATGTGTTTGGCTAATAAGAGTAAACAGGCAATACTAAAATTACTTAAACGTTGCACAACTTCCCTTCGGTAAACCAGAAATGACTAACTAGCTACACACAAAGATTTAATTTGGCCCGAATTACACTAACAAGATTAAATTAAAACTAAGAGATCGTGTCGTGATGGATGAGACTGATATAAGGAGACGAGAGGAAAAGTATTCATTCCTACTTTTTATTTCATTCTCAATTCATTCCTTATTGTTTTGCCCTCTCAATTAAGTTCCATTTTACATTCCATTTCGTTACTGTAAAGAAAACTAGCATTGCACCAACCAAAACACTTCATTCACTTCACTCACGGATTGTAAGATAGAGGAAGGAAAATACTTTTGTATTCACGATTTTTACTAAAGTTACGTAAAACAAAAACACTTTAAATCACTTGAGAGTCGAGTGAAGAATCGAAATGAAAATGCAACCATTTTATCCTTCCTTGATCAACGTCAACGAGGGCCCTCACATAAGTAAAATATTTTTGGATGTGTTTAATGAAATTTTCAAATGAAATTAATGTGTCAATTTTGAAGTTGGTTAAATTTCAAAAATTTAAAGCTGCCTTTTATGTTGTCACAGCTTCATTTAGATCTAATATTAATATTTGACAAAAACATTGCAAAAATTCAAACAGCAACTTGACAGTTTTACATTTTTCTTCCGATATCAGAATCTAGTTGTACATGAAATTTCGTATTTATTCATCAAATCCCCTTATCATGAGGATGTTGTTAGCAATCTACGATTGTCCACTTTTTGATCACGCATGCAGGAGTTGAATTGCAGTATTCAAAATCCGTATATACGAATTATGGACAATCATCGATGAGCAATCAGTCCAACTCAATCAAATCATGCATAGGATCAATACATGTGTTTCTTCTTGAGAAGATCCTGTTTTCTAGTAAATATTCCTGTATTCTTGTAAAAAACATGAAACTTTGTACTCCAAAAAACCTCCGTTAAGAGAAGTTTCTTCAAGTTTGATTTTTCTGAGAATTAACAAAAAAACTACTTGTTGATAGTACTCATGTATCAATGACTCCCACGAGGTAAAAAAATTCAAACTGTTGCAGGAATCTGGGTAAAGGATATTGCACAATAAAATCTCAGGACTATCTATGAAAAAATGATGAGCACAACCATCGATCCAAGCAAACTACAACAGAAGTATTGTAACAGCAAGGATTTCTTTGAGATAAGGTAAAATTGAGTGAATGAATTTAATAAGGCTGGATTAAAGTACTTTCAACTTTGTCCTATTAAATAATATTAAATTATCTGGCTGTAAGTTGCCTTTACTGTTGACGGAAGGAAAGAAATCACGAGTCAAATTATGCACAGAAGTGCATGCATGGGTCGAGTCTCGAGGGTAATATTTAATGGGACAGAGTATCAATATTTGTAAGCAAAAGGTTGTGCTTATCTTCTTTAGCGTAGGGAGTAAAAAAACACAATTTCATGCAAGTTTCTTGGTTAGTTATAATCTACCGACTCACTTCTTACAGTCCAAGCTAATCGTGTGAGAGGAATGCATGGGTTTACAGTTATTTTTTTATTAAATTGATGTGGAATATGGAAAGAAAATTAAACGGATGTGGATGTTTGTAATACTGATTGCAAATTAAGAAAAACTCTTTAAAAGTCTTTTGCATAACGCGAAATATACTGAATTTCTGCGAGTTGTGTTGTTTTAAATTTTGTAATATGTTTAAAAAACGAATTACTTTTTGGAAAATTTGGGGATGCAAGTTGACATTATAGTTTCCAGATTTAGGAGTAATAATTACAGATGTAGATAATTCTTTTTTGTGGCAAATGCATGCAAAACATTACTGTTAGTAGTTGTACAAGTAAGATATAAAAAAAAAAAAACAATTTAAAGATGGAGTTACACAAATGCAATGAAGTGATTAACCATATTAAAAAATTCCATTTGATTCATTTCAACAAGTAGTCGGACATCTCAATTTGTCACAGACAAACCAGATTATCGATTGCTGTTGGTATCTGTTGGTCAAAAAACTTAAAAGTGCAATCTGATAAAGTCAGATCACATCCTGATCTGCATAGTCGATGACACTTGTGTCCTTTTTCAGAACGAATTACGTAATTTGATTTGATTTGCTGAGTGTAACGTCGAATTGAAAACATTTTTAAAGCTAGTCCAATTCAACAGGATTATCATGTTCTTTTTTGCTGATCACTTCCCGAGAACTTCTTCAAATATGGCAAGGCAAGGAAATGAGATGGACAATTGAACGACTTAATATTTATGCGTTAAAAGACAGCATCGAACTGCCCGGGTTTAAAGATAGAAATATAAACTGCAATTGTATGAGTTTCAAAACATACCTAAGTAGTTAAATTAAATAAACAAATAACAATAAAAGATGGGTTTTGTAATCCAGACTTTGTTAAGTGATCAAAGTTCTTTAAAAAGTTTACCTTATCATAAATAAACCACAAGCCAATCTGTATTCGAAAATATTATGAGACATACACAGCTTGAATAACCAGGAAGGTTTCTGTTTTTATTTTAATACCATGGCCAAAAACATAACATATTAATGACCACCTAAAACACAATATTCAACGCACCTGGCCTGGTCATATTTATAAAGGGAAGANTCATATTTATAAAGGGAAGAAGTTAATTGTCTAAAATTTTCGGACAAACAATTCAAATGACCCTTCTCATATTAACGACTTTCCTTATAATTTTTAAAACAAACAAAAAGCTGGCATTTGAAAACACTGACCCAAAGCAGAACAGTGGCATATTTTTATTTAGATACATGCAACCTTTGTTGTACAAGCCTAAATCAAAATTTTTAGGGCATGCAAAACCACTTTGTTGCATTTTTAATTAATTCTAAAATCTAAATTTAAACAGCTATAACGTAAGCAGATAAATATTTCCTTACCGTTTTATTGGCAGTGCAAATTAAGTAATTTAGCATGCACTTTGTCTGGTCTACATCAAACTGCACCCTTATCGTTGTTTAGCATATTATGTAAATAATGAATAAGGTAAATAAATAAAAGAGGTTGTACTCGGTGGGTGCGACTGTTTAATTAATGATAAGTAAAATTTGTCTAGGGTCTATTTCTGCGATAAAGATGCAACACTAGCGATGATGAGGTAATCAATGGTGATTAGATAATTACTAAGAATTGTTGGTTTACAGTGAACATCATCTTCTAAAAATTATTGTGCTCGTCCAGCAATTTTACATTCATGTATTTCCAACAATAATGTCAGATTACAAATAACAGTACAAGTTTTAATTTTACAAAGATATGCAATTAGTAAATCACTCACTGTATAAACAACTAAGTGACAATTACAATTAACTTCTCTTAATTTACCTGGCCTTTCTCTTAATTTAGCTGGGTTACATGTAAATTAAAAGTAAGGGTGTTAATTGGTACCCAAATAAATAAATTATAATCCACGAATCATCTTCCGGTAGTAAAAATTAA
Source organism: Folsomia manolachei (assembly GCA_036491905.1). Lineage (NCBI taxonomy): Eukaryota > Metazoa > Arthropoda > Collembola > Entomobryomorpha > Isotomidae > Folsomia > Folsomia manolachei. The sequence goes on from JAAXNX010000192.1 coordinate 35,191, forward strand.
ACAAATAAATAATCACTTTTTTAGTGAAATCGCCTTGGCCAGAAAATATGAGGTGCAAAACTAACAAGACACAAAGAAAAGGATGGCCCTTGTAATAAAAGTCGTGAATATTATTCCCCATTTTTATTTACACTCCCAAAATAAGTCCTTCACAACTCGACATCAACACTTGAATGGCATCTTGTTTTAAAAAGAAATCCAGCATTTTTTATGCTTGTATACTTTTATACCAGTTCAATTCAAGTGATTCCACTCATAAATTAGGGAATCATCTTAGAAAACACTTTAAACGATCCATTTTTATCCTTTTGTTGCCAGCCATCCTGTAGGACTCTTAGCAGTCAAAAATATTTTAGTAAAAATACACTTCACAAGGTGAAATTAAGACGGAATTTAAATTTAAAATGCAAATTTAAACCTTCATCCACAGATTGTCGTTAACTAAATATTTTAATTTCAGGGCTAACAATGAAACGAATTAGACAAGTGACTGGATTCAAATGGCAACAAGAAGATGGCAAAATTCAATAAATTATTATTAGACATGGTTGGTTACTTGTGCCATTTACCTTATTTAAAGAGTGCAATTCATTCCAATAAATAATTGAAATTATGAAACGAATTGGTTAACTAATAGATGAAGACCATTGATAACTTCCACCGTATGTAACTGATCCTGATCATAAATATGTGGCTGCTGCACCTTGATACTGATTACGTTAAACGGTGACACACTAGTGAATTAGTGGAGGTAATTAAGTGCGGTATACAAAGCAAGGACATATTTTTTAGCATTGTCTTAATTTTGGTTTGAAAATTAAACGCTGTATGATCATGATTCGGCGTGGTATGTTACACCTACAATTTGCATGCAGATAAAATGACATGCCCAGTTCTTACCGATGTGGAGGTGAGGTAAGGTGATTTAAATCTGCTGATGTAATGGAGCAAATATAACAAAAACTTTGCATTCTTGTTATGACTTTGCAAGTGTGTTAGCTAGTGCTTAAAATTTGATGGAAGGTTTATCAAACAACTTATGAATAGGACGTGACGTGACATTTGACTTTGGTTTTAATGAAGTGATATGTAAACGTAAACTGACATCAGCAACTAATATTAACAGTTGCAAATTATATGAGATGGAAAATAGGTATCCGAGGACGGATTACATCACTTAATTGTTTTTTTTTTATATATTTATTGCAGTAACCCTTAAAATCTAGACAATGAATTTTTAATTGATCTTATATCGTTCGGGCTTTGACGACATTTCTAACCCGGTGGATAACACAGATTTGAAGGTGTAAATTCGAGCAATTTATTAAATGAGTTGAATATTCACTCGCTTGATTGGGAGATGAAATATGTTCAAAAATAATAATTTTGTAAAGTTTCGCAATCAGTTTCAATAAATGAAAAAGAAACAAATAACTTTGATTTACAAAGGTGAGAAGTGTGGTTAGTTGTCCGAATACAGTTCGACTTATCTTTGCTGCATGTACAATATTTTACAGAATTGAAGTCTCAATGTCACACAGTTCATGTCATCAAGTTACCTAAATTCCAAGTATTACCATCAATTTATTGTGGCCCATAAACCCTGAGATGTTATTCCACATTCTAGCTACACCATAAAAATTTCCATCCCAAGTTCCATTTAAATTGATGCGAAAATGATATGTGCAAAATTAGCGTAACGAGGGAATTGAAAATGGATTGAAACTGACAAGTGATACAATGATGGGATGAATACGTAAATAATGCTGTAAATTTCACTTTTCGACCTATTGAATGGATGGACGGATACACCTGAATTAAAATACAATTCAATTTTAATGTGTCACTAGAGTGGATCGCATTTTAGCTCACTGCAAATTTAAACACCAAAAAGCATCGTACTTTGTGCGGAATATGTTATTTTCCATAAAAAAGGGCAGACCACAATACAAGGTAATATCTGAATACATCACTACTGTTCTACGGGCGTCTACAGTAGATTCCTACTGCTGCAGGCAAACGTGTTAAATTCTAAATTATGTGTCATAAAAAAATTGAGGTAGAATTAAATAAGTGATGATTTCGTGGCCATGTATAGATCAAAAGCTTGCCATCTTAATCAATTGATGCTGAGACGAGATGAGACGGATTACATGGTCAAATACATTTGTGTCTCGTCAAAAATTTCTCATAGCCTTCACAGTCATTTTTCATTTATTGCCATCCTATTAATTGGAACTAGAACAGTAAATATTTTGCGAAAAATTAAATGAAGGCATCTGGTGAAAAGTTCTAATCTATTCCTGCATGCAACAATGTGGCAATGAATCTTGGTAATTGATAGAAATTAGGTAGCTGAGCTACATATTATTTTGCTATACAACTAAATTCTTTAAGCACAAAGTAGAGAGCCGAACATTATGATATTTTGTTCAATGGCGTAAAAGGTCATGACACGACACCTCACGGGGGCTCAAGTTGAGCCATGAATTCAATCCCATTTACGATCAAATTACCAGGTCGATTCGAAATATGGCTTACAATTAGTGTGCCTGACTGCATTACATATCAAGCCATGTAGTTGCCTAAAGTTTTCAACATTTCATTAATAAATTTTTAAAGGTTGACAGGCGGCCTCAAATGCAAACCAGATTTAACAACTAATATTTAGCAAAATATCAATTTTGATACATTGAGAAAATCAGGTTTTTTTCCGTAATGGAAGACATTGTCACATAATTCTACCTCGGCACAGTTTGCCACTCGATTAAAGCAACGAGTCGGTAATAAAATCCAAAAATGAAAAGTATTCAAAAAGCACAGTTAGCCTTAGTTTTCATTCTTGCTGAGTTTGTAAAATTAAATTAAATGACAAAGTCACAATTTGAAGGAATGAACTAAAGAAAAGTGTTATAATCTCGTAAATGGGTGGATAGTTTGATATGGAACCACGGTGTATTTGTGGGATTACTTTGGAAGAAAAGGAATAAAAAGACAGAATCATGTCGAGGAAATTGGACACCTGTGGCTATATGAGGTTTGTATTAAAACACATTTTCTGATTATAATGTTGTGTCAATTTCCAAGTTTTAGTTTAGTAAACTAATGACCAAAATTTTTAGGGCAATGGAGAGACAAGGTGAAATGCCACAAAATAATAGACGTTTCTATATAAAAGCACAATACAGATAGTTTACGGCTGCAAAATAATATTTCCATTGGTTTCAATTTTAATGTAGATTATTAAAATTGTTGCAAAAATTGCAACTTCCTTAAACAAACAAGAGTAAAATACCAGAAAATTTTATGTAGAGTCGGTGACTAAATAAATTTTCTATCACCCGAAATGCCATATTCATGACACTATTTACTAAGCGGGTATATGGATTCAGTCCTAAAACCATTCAGAAATCATATTAATTTTAGAAACATGAACTTACATAACTATTAAAATTATGTAGCTTAATTATCTACCTTAATATCCCTCACCCAACAATTCCATTTCATGATAAGGATTCACTCCCGTTACCTTAAACCCATGAACTTCCTCCCAGCTACATTTTGCAGTAGCAAAATAAAACTAGATTCCGTTTCTTCCCCAGAACTAGGTGCAAAACGTGGCATTTTTTTTATCAAACTGCAAAATAATGCATCAACGCCGGTTGTTGCATCCGTAGTACGGATTCCGCACATAAAACTACTCCACCCACAACTATCCCATCAACACCAACCATCTCAGCAATTATTACTCTTCCTCTAAAATACCACAACCTTAGTTACTTACTTTCTAAGCAAAATTTTTCAGTAGTGTCAGTCAGCTCAAGGAAAGGTTGACTTTGACTTATTTTATTTCCGTCGTAATTCAGCTAACTAACCAACACAACTCTAAAACAGTACCAAAGTCCTTTATAGCCAGGTATTTCTTGTGCTATCTTAATTCCTAGGCTTGAGAATCTTAATTCTACATAAGTTACCAGCATGGCATGTGCCGCACTCATGAAAAAATGTTAGGTAGTGAAATACTTCAAAATACTTGATGATACGTTATACATACTACCGGTTTGATGTCTTTTTGTCTTGTCGTGTGCTCTCCACAGAGGTATGGCATTCTTTCAAGTAATCGCCTTAATAATGAAAAAAATCCTTAGGATAGATGATGAGACAACGCAAAATAGCAATCTCGGCAGTCGGCACTGATTGCTAGAACACAGGTCCAATTGCATCAGGTATCTCATCATCATGAAATTTATCATCCTTTTAGCCAACGGTATTTTTGCAACCAACTTTTGCAATAAAATGGGTGATGAGCTGGGATGAACTTGATCGTGGCTTGGTCGGTGGTAAGTGTCGTGGTTGGGTTATCAACATCTCAGCGACTGATGAAACCCTCACTTAGTTATCAATTTAGATTTTATTTTATGCTCATGATAAATGACAAGTGGTTGACTGGTGGGAAGTTGGGGAGTTGATTTGATATGAGGAATGACTTCCGTAGTTTTAAATTCTAGGTGGCATTGTCATATTTTGTAATGAATGAAGATTTACAAAGGTTGTGTGGATTTAAGACTGGTTGCAAAAAGTATGGAATGAATTAAAGCATTCGGTTAGGTTTTTATTTGCAAAAAGCAGATTTACTTAATTACGAGCAAGTTTCGCTCACTTCATAATTAAAGGGTTATACCATGAGTGAGTGTGCTCACACAGATAATTATTTCATAATATGGGGAAGAATATTTAATTCTGCAATTCCATCACAAGAACTAAGTTAACTCCTGCGGAGTCCTGTGTCATTTTCTATTGTGTCATAAAACAAAACAATAAACTCCCTGCCTGCCCATGACATGACACAGAAAACAGGAATATGGAGATTAATTTAATATTATGCTCATCCATAAATTTTAATTATTATATGGAACCAGAATGAATTGCTAGCATTACTTCGACTACTGAACTGAGTGTGCTGAAGGTAAAGCTTTTTTTGTTCCTTTCTCTAAAA
>JAAXNX010000193.1:0-40033 GCA_036491905.1 Folsomia manolachei
ACTAGAAGAACAAAGGGTTTGTTTTACTAGTGGTCTCTAATTTATAAGCGAAAGAAATGTACATAAGTTCCAATTTCACGCAAAAAACTGTGCACATCGACTCAATCGGTTGCAGTATCGTTATTACGTTTTTTTGCATATTTTTAAGTAAAATTTTGGTCAGCTGCGAAAAGAACCTTATCCAGGGCTGCAAAAATCACGACTACATCCTCTGCTAGGGGTGTCTATTTTCGGCATGACTTGCAAATAAACCTGTTGCACGCATTGCATTATGGTTTAGTTTACCCAAAATGGAGAGATTCTGTAATCATTTTTTTCAACACATTATTTCTTCTACAATAAAACGGAAACAATCTGATCTCCTAAACTGAGACTCATCATCTTTTCTTGGGAGCTATTTAGGCAAACTTTTGTCTCGAGATATTCACGCATGCAGAGTTTTCCATAAAGGATTTCGTGCGATTAGAATTAAAGTTTAAAATAAACTATTAAGTAGAGCATTTTCTTGCATTCCGGGTATTTTTTCATACAGATGATATTATAAGAAAAGACTTGAATACTCCATTTTCACCAGCTTAATGTTACCAAATAAACTGAGAGTGTATTGCATGGTTTCTATTAAAAAAATTTCAAATCAAATCCAATAATCAAAACACTCCGACATGGCATAACCGAACATATAAATATCTCTTTGGAGTCTATGTACGAGTCACCACGTCCAATTGCAATGATGGACAAGCTGGAGACAGGTAACAATGCAATAAAAGTACAGAGGGAGATAAATTATATAACCAATTTTTGTAAACCTCAATGACTATGCTTCCAACTCTGAATTTTATAAATATTGCATAGATTTTGTCAGTCTTAAAACTCCGATACAATGTTGCCCATCATTTATGAGTCCGCAAATCTGGCAAGAAGCAATCACGTTTCTGAAGTAGTCTTTATAAAAATTTCTACCCTCTGTAGTTTTGCTGGGCTGGGCTACTGACAACTTGTGAGTTGGATTCAAAACTTTTAATTCGTATTTCAAGTTTCAACTTAAGTAGCTAGCTACATAGATAGACTTAGTCCGGGATCTTTGGACGGATGAGATCGGATGGGATCCACTTAATTCCTTCTCTGAGGTGCTTTATAAGGTAAAATGCACTTTGCCGCACGGGGAGCAAGAAAAAATATTAGACTTTGATTTGGCATGGGAAAAACATTTGAAGGGCGGTCAGCGTGCTTGGAATATTTGGACATGAATAATGAAACTATGTAGGCGAAACCACATACCGCAAACAATTTGTACGTGAAAAGAAATCATCATCAGATAAAATAAATGACGATGCAAAATCAAGTCTTTAAATCAAAATGATTACAACCAACTTCGCACATGTAGGTGCGTGCAGGGTAAAGATTAAAATCAATGAAATCAATGAATAATCTGCAACAAAATTTTATAATGTGTTGATTGAAATTGAAAATTTTAATTGGGTTTTGAACAAATTGGAATGTTTATAATGTGCAAATCGCAAAATGTTAAAATTATCTGGATACTTGGAATATATATTTTTTGCATTTTTAGTAGAAGAGATGGATAACATTGTACTTATTTCATAAAATCATAAATCATCTCAAAACGAGACAAGATGAGACGTCCTTCCCTCAGGGCATTGTTCCCCAATTCTCTTGGTTCTCACATCTATAATGCAACATTAAAGAATAAGTAGAGCGTTTTAAAAAATCGTAGCAGTTTTCCGGTATTACATATTTTAATACTGTACTATGTCACATTTCTTAACGTTACTTAATTTACTTGTAACTGAATTACTGGCAAATAAATAGAATAGCTAGTTGATTAGTTAAAGTGCAAACGAGAAAACTTTTGCACACTTTAAAGTCTAAACCTAATTTTTTAAATAATGAAAAATGGTCTTTGATCTTAAGAGTTGTTGGCAGCTTGTTGTGATTGTTTAAACGAATTCTCATTGAAATTTTGGCATTCAAATTTTGACACCAGCCAATTACATGGATTGACAGATGGTTGAGTTTTTTTTTTGCATAAACAAGACTTTATTTCACACCTGCTTAGTGACTTTTTTGTACAAAGACAAGCAGCTCCTTCATTTTCTTTGATTATAATTGCCCCTTGAGTTTGCAAACTGCTCATCGGAACCTTGTTAAGCTAATAAGGCAACTTCACAGCTTTCTTTCCTTGCACTGACAAGTTGTCCGTCGGTATCTTGGCATTGCCGGAGTTTGTTCAAGATTTAAATTAGAGGAAGCAACCAATCATTTTAGGAAATTGCTTGAAAACCTTATTCTACTTATCCTGATTAACTAAACACTTCACGATCCCAACTACCAGGCTACAACTGATGTCGAGGATAAAAACATAGTTATCAGTGGATTCTTAACATGAAATGATGGTACACTAGCTACAGATATACTTGTTGAACACATTCAAATTTGAATTTCAAAGTGTAACAATTTCATCAATCAACAAAATAGCAAAATATTTATTCGTAAAATTTAAAACTCTAACAATCTCAAACAAGCCTCACCTCCTTTAATCACAACCCCTTGCTTACTTAAGCTAACAAGGTGCACATGTAAGTTAATTCTCATTTTCATTGCGATTATGAAATAATGATTATTATGCAACTGAAACACGGCCAAGGATTACATTGAAGTTTTTAAGTTCAGTTCGTTAACCAAACTGAAATGGTTTGTATTTTCTTTCGCATCAATTTTCACAGCCTGGAAGCTCTGTCGGAAGAATTATAAGTATGCAGAGTAAAGCAAACTTGTTCTCCAAAAGAATTGGAAATTGATTGAAGTGAACGAAACATGTACTTTTTTTTGCTGTGTTGCATGTATTTCATCTTTCTCACTGAATTTTAGATACTTGCATGGTTAACTCATTGTTAGTGGATTTAAGATATTTAGAGATTGTATCACTTCACCATGCAATGCAGCTTATTATTATTATTATTATTATCAATTCTTCTTCTTCTTCTTGGCTTCAAATTCAATACTTAATATTTCAAATAGAAAAGAAATCCAGTCTGTCAGCTTTTTTTGTGGGTGAACCAAGTCAGGTAACAGAGTGGGTCCATTCCATCCCGTATATAAGCATAAGATAAGTAGTTAGTCAGATCCAGATTGTTTGGTTTCAAGACGGGATGGTGGTGGTTATAAAGTTTGGTTGGTAAAAGTTTTGAAATGTTGAGACCTCGTTAATAAAGTGAAGGCTCAATTCAATAGTCATCATTCCAGGCTTGGCATGTTTTGCTGTGCCGTAATATGTTTATGATTTAATAAGTCCTTCGTGGAGTATATCTTACTCCAGGGAAAACTTGGAGCATCTCATTTTTAAGAAGTTCCTTCTCATTATACCATTTATAACGCGGCTACTGTTGGATGTTATGGCACTTCAATCAACGAGCTGACACCCGATTTAACAAGTTGTCGCGAAGCGTCGCCGTCTGAAGTTGTAGTTTTCACAGCCTCCAATTTATGTATATAATTTTTTTATTTACTATGAGAGATAAGAATTATGTGAGTAAGCATTGCATATGCACAATTGCATGTTAAAGTGATCACATAAGATACTGGTAGTGATAGCTAGCTCTGGTTTTATGTCATCTCTTTTTCTTTTGGTAAATGGATTTGAATTTGAGAATGTGGTCAAATGTCGTAAATTAATTGGGACTTTGGAATAGAGTGTGGCTGAGAATTTAAATCGTTGTCGCGTTACTTGTCGCCGTCAACGCAATCTTTTGAAACATCAAACTTCCAACCCTCTTCCCGAAACTTCTCGTTAAATCCGTTTGAATAATTGAATTCAATTTAAAATTGTAATTAGAATGAATGAGTCTTTGACACTTATTTTGGTTGATGAACGTGTGATGTAACAAACAAGAAACTCTCCGTAAAAAACGACATGAAGGAAAGGACTTGCCGACCGACATCAATATAGACGGATAGATTTTGTGGGCACATAGCAGGCGGAAATTACTTGTCTACTACAATACATGGTTATGTGTCAGATCCAATCCAGCAAGCATCCATTTCCAAGACCTGCCTATAACAATTAACTCTTAACTTTTCATAAACGAGTTATTTAACGCTTTTTAAAACGGGATGAAATCTATTTACTAGAATCTATTACAAGTCAAACCAACACAACCACTGGACTAGGTAATACTATCCCAACTTCTTCAAGTAATCCAGCTTCTTGCTCCCTTCCCAATATCTGTAATAAGAAAAAGATCATGCATGAGAAAGTGTTTTCTAAATTCAAAAGAACTTCTTCAATTTCAATTTCCACCCTTCTTCGTTCTCATGCTTCATTTTTATTCTTAAATCCTCGTTCCACTTCATGTAAGTAAGAAGGGTTTCCTTCTAGAGGCACGTAAAAGGCTTACAAAGTCAGTGATTCTTCACATATCTTCCAAAGCAATCTCCATGCTCTCATGTTACTGTAAAGGAGTTAAAAGTTTGGATGGAATGAATCTTACACGTACCTCGATTTTTCTTTCTTTTCGATAATTCTTGGACTGTCTGTTCAAATTCTCATTCCTTGTTCATGTCTCCTTTTTGTAACACTAACATATTAGAGCTGTTACTGTAACATGTAGCTATACTGCAGAGATACAGCTTCTAGTTATCATCAGTTTCTCGCTTCTCAAAACCTCAGTCATTTTACTTAACAGGGTTGGGTAACTAATCTTAAGTACTGGGATAGAAAGTAAATATGAAATGAAAATAAGTAACTACAAACTACAAGTCCGTCATAAACATTGAAGAGAACTGGGCACTAAGTTGTTGGTTAAGATAGGTGGTCTAAGACTTGAAGGGTGCAGTAAGCTAAGGGATGATGTTAGTTTTTTCTATACTGAATTTTCTACTGGAAAGCCTCGTCAAATTAGTGTTTGGTCCTACAGTCCTGGTTTCGGCCCTTAAATAAATAACATAAAATTAAGGCATCAGTCCTCTCCTCCTCCAATGTTGTATTTGGAAACTGGAATCTCAATATTTGTTCTTCTCCTTGTCTCTCGAGTAGCAGACAGACGGCCCCAAATTTAAGGGTGGAGTACGTGGGATGTATCCTTGCAAGGCACTAGTGGAGAGTGTACTTACAACTTCAGAATAAAGTTACAAATGCAATGATAAGTAAATAATTCACAAAATTTGAACACATGGCTTGAAACGTAATGCATGTCAAACAATTTCGGAATTACGATTATCTCTGCAGTTTACATTTATTACCAACATTATCAAGTGCACTCAGTGCCTACTGAGGTTAATTTACTTAATGTTTCAAATTCTGTATTTGTTCCGTTTCGCTTGAGGACAGTATTTTTTAATTTTGTGTTTTTATAAATTCAAAAATCCAGTTTTTCAATGTGTTTGATTTAGGTTTCGTTATCATTACAAAATTCATTTTATGTGATATTTGATGTATTTTATGATCAAGTGAGTAATAACATTTCCCAGGAAGGAGATAAAATAAACCTATAATTATTACTTGCATGGTCTCGTAAACCCTTCTTGTACAAACAAACCAACCACAACTACTCACTCACTTATCCAGTCATCTACCTTAAATTCTTGCCTTCAGGTTGGTCCAACTCGTCATAATGTAACATTAAATTAGTTTGAAACTAAAACAGATAAGGATTTGTCTAAGAATCCAACCTAACAAAATTATTAACGTACTTGATGAAAGGTCATTTATGAGTATAGACTTTATCTGGAGTCATCAGTTTTAAAAAGAATGAATTGGATAGCCTGGTCTGATCGTAAATTAACAAGTTTGAATTTAAATGGAATTTTAAGTAATCAACATTACCATCATCCTGTCAGCATGGGTAGGACCAAATGCTTTGCAATGAACGTAAATTGTATTTGTGTAGGATTACTGGGAAAACTGCAAGAATTTTATAATTTTAATTAATATTTTTGAAAAAATTATGAAAGTTAATCATGCCATCGCAATAACTTTAATGAAAATGTGGTCATTGGTATGCCGATTTTGACATTGTTTATTATTATTATTATAGATTGCATCTCGATGGATTGCATGCAGCTTGGTTTCTTCAGGTGTTAAAATATTTAGCATTTGCCAAACCCAATACTTGTTCTACTACGATTTACGAACTGACTGAAGGTTTACTTTGTTAGAAAGATGATGAGATGATGACTGGCCATAGGCAGACAAAAACGCAAAGAAAATAACAAACTTACTCCCCACAGTTAGAAACATGCGATCGGATTCATATTATTTTGCTGGTTGCTTTCCATTGCTACCATACAACTGCATATTTACTTCCACTACCTTATGATTATCATCATTTGCTTTGTAACAATATTTATTTTACTTTACTTTTATTTCTGCATCTGAGCCACCACAGGAAATCAGAGAAATACTTGAAACTTTTGGCGTCGGACTTGGATGCATGTGTAATGAAAATGCGGTTTTGTTTGTTTTTTTAAACTGAACTGACCATAACCCCGAAAACTGTGGGCTAAAGCTACATTTTGGATGGCAGTTCGTGAACTGTCAAAAAATCATGATGTGTGGTTTCGCTTTAAGAAAAAATGTGGATGACACGCGATATGACGTGGAAAAGCAAGCAATCTTTTACTTTCCATTGTTCTGGATGAAGATGGACTGGAAAACAAGTGGATGTGAATGGTTGACGAATTGACTGCTCCTCCTGGACATGGTGTTGGCTGTATTAATTAACTGCGAGTGGATGTTGATTTTGATTTGATTGAGTTCTGCCTTGGGCACTTTGTTAGACTTGGACTGCTGGGAACAAGTCGCTGTCTTGTTAGTAAAAGGAAAGTGGGGTTAAAAAAAGAGAAGTTAAAAATGCTTCAAGATATATTATTAGTTATAGAGTACTACTTATAACTAAGGTTTTGAGGAAGGAAGGTGGTAGTGACTAGTTAGTTTTTTTGTGTACATCACTTGGCAGTTCATGCAACGTCTAATTAGGATGGTCAATAAATACTGGGGATGAATAAATTATCATTTACTCTGACATTTCTGGATTTTCCAGCTACAAATATTGTGCATGGAGAAAAACAACTGTGAAATTTTCTTGATGTTTGAGTGGTTGCATTTGTAATTAATGTTTAATTGTAATTAAGGAGAGGTGCAGTGCATTTATGAAAATTCAAGATTTCTTGATAAATTTTATTTTATCAAAATCAACATAAAACCAAACAAAGCTTGATGTTGTCTAAATTGTTACATCGCTTGAAAGAGGCTAATCGCTAATTACAAAAAGATGAATCCAAATTAACAATAAACCAAAAAATATCGTTCAAATGCTAAATAAACAAAGATTTCCGGGTTGAAATGAACGCTTTGCTGATACCTCGTAAGAGAAATTGGGACTTGGAATTCTGACTGAACTAGTAGTCTGGAGATGGCACTCGTTTCCTTTCACTTTGTTGTAAATAGGTATTGTTGTTCATGAGAAAACTACTTCATTTTGTTTGCAAACATCAATTCATTTAATCCATCCAGTTTTTAAACCGTTTTCTTAATTTATCAAATTCTTCCTGGCTCAAATCAACCGGAAGGTGTTTGGGTTGTGGAAATATTTCAATGAAATCCGAAAATTCTCCACACGTCAAATACTCATAACCAGCTCGGGTGACCTGGAAAATGCAATTAATCAATATTATTTTACACATGTAACCCAATACCCTTCCAACTTCCTCACCAAATTCGGAGAAACGTCAAAAACAAATGTTTTTAGTTTCAAGTGTTGAAATGCTCTTTCAAAACATGAATCTGTTATAGAACTGGATCCATTTCGGTTGATTATTTCGACATGTTTCAAATCTAGGAAATGCACCATAATTAAACCAAACATGTTCCCAATCTTGCATAATATGTCGTCACCTGCCAACTGAGAAATCACGGGATGTTCCAAATCCCGGCCAACAATCCCAAATTCCGTGAAATGACTGCAATCCTCCAATGCGAGGTGTACCAATTTACTCAGCCCTCCCAAAATAGTTAGTAAATCATCATCCCAAAGTTTCCAATTAATTGCATGAAATTTCACAAGATTCGGTAAATATTTCACAATTTCCACAGGACTAATTACATCGGGTGGGGTGTCATTTCCAAAAGGAGACCATTGAAGTCTCAATTCCTTCACGGTTGTTCTTACTTGCCCAATCATTAGGTGGATGAGTCGTTTCAACGCAGCAAATTCTGGATCTACTTTCGAATCTGAGTCAAATATTAGGTGAATGGATTTAAGAATGGGAAATGTTAAAACTTTTGGTTTTCCTCCACTGATCTGTTGTTCGGATCTAATGTCACAGAGTGACGTTTTTAAACATACTTTCTCCAAATTAACCCATCGACCCAGGAGCCGTCTATCGTTGAGGGCATCATTTAAATAGAGAACTTTCCCCAGGGTAGAATCTTGACTGAGGAAAAGATTTTCAATCTGCTTCTGTCGAATGTCTGTTAGAAATGCGCCATTCTTAGCACAAGCTTCAGCAAGAACGGCAAATACCGTGGAGAAAACACCTCCAGCAATCACAGTTCTTCGTATCGGATTAATTGGTAGGGCCATGTTGTTGTGGCGTTCGTTCAAATAGTCGATAACGGGTTTGATTAAATATTTGGTTTGTAAAATCTTCATAGTTTCCCACTGCGTTTGATTCCTTTGCTGTCCAGTCATTTGCTGTGAATGTGGGTGTGGAATGGAGAGCAGTTCCAGCTTTGGAAAACGTTGTAGGAAATTCTTGAAGAAGTCTAATTGCCGGGGGTTGTCAAAATGAATGTTTTCGACTAAAAGGTATTTTACCTTTTCAAAAGTTTTGGACCAATTGGGAAACTCGGAAGGCATGAGAATCCTTGGACTCCGTCTGACATCCATGTAAATAATTGTGAGAGACTTTAAGGAAAGACAACAAGATATGAATGATATCTCAGGAATGCTACCAAAGAACTGGTCGAGTTTCAAGACTTGAATTTGTGGCCCAATTAGAGATGCGAAACGGGGAAAGTTGGAGAATGTTATGTAAGATTCTTGCAGAAGGCAGATGTTTGTCCATAATATAGCGTCTTTGGTAATTAATACTGATTCGATTTCCTCTTCGGATTGTAATTCGATTTGTGATGAGGATGCCAACACCTTTGGAACGTTTGCAGACCAGGAATGCCGGACGGAGGAGATTGGTGCGAGTTTTTCCAAGGAGTATCGACCAGCTTGGTTTTGTCCGATTGGGGTACACATTAAGTTTTCAATTACCTTTAAAGATTTTGAACTTCTTAGAAATAACGATTTTATGGAAAGAAACAAAAGGAATAAGATATTACCACTTCCGGAAATTGATAAGGGACGGGATTGACCTCATTTTCTGTGGATTTCAGAACATCTTCGATTACTTGAACACCTACTTCCTCACCTTCGTCCATATTTTGTCTCTAGCAGCGAATGTTTAGCCACAAAACAACAACCGGAATCCTATTCTCGACTGACTGGCTAATATGTCTTCCAAACATTCAAAACCGTTTCCAATCATGACGACATATTTCCCACAAAGAAAAAATCTTTATTTTTAGATGGTCTTGTCAACAGTGAAGTGTATGAAAATGCGTTTTGTGTGAGGTGTCCTCGTCCACGTTTTGTATGCAAGGCTAGAATCCATAAATCATCCATCACGTCATAATTGACAAGTATGGATGAGCAAAAAGTTTTTGAAAGAAGCATTATTAATAGATCACTTTATTCGAAAAGTTAAACATTTTTTGAGATATAAGGATAGACTTATTTTTTTGAAGAGCACGATTTTACATTTTAGTTTATACAATTATACAAACAGACGTACAGAGTTATTTAACAAATTACCGAAATGTTAAACATATGTTACATGATACAGTACAGTGTTTTAAAACTTATAAATTAAAAACCACATTTAGTCTTGGTATACATCTGATTTCAAATTTTCTTACAAATTAACTTTCTCTAAATAAAATCCCACTTTACTGTACTTGATAGCGTACAAATTTAGAGGATAAAAATTTATATTTTCATTACATTTAACAGTTATCAGCGAGCCACTTAAACACCTCTAATTCCGACGATTGATATTCAACAGTAAAAGTTGACAAAATATTGATTTTTGTACACATAATGTAATTTCAATATCGATACATTTAAATACGTATAGTTTTCCTTCCACGTAATATTTATATTAATTAAGATTGTTAGATGGAGGCGGCGGATAAGTGACAGGAATTCCGTAAAAGTCTTCGGGCTTATCTTTGTCCTCTCTCTCGTACCCAATCTCGGAATATTTAACGGGAAAAATGAGATTGTTTCCTTTGTCCCAGGTGAATAATTCCTTCGTTTTTGGATTGTATGACACCATTGACGTGTGTCGGAAGGGATTACTAAAAGGTAGATCTACCTTCAGTAAATTTCGACGATACAGGTCCAATGCCAAGCTATATGAAAATATGAAAGTAAAATGTCAGAGCTTGTTTTCAATAAGCTTTTGTAAAACAAAATTATCATGGCATACACTTCAATAATTAATGCGACAAAAAAGGAAAGCTCTTGAATTTAAGTTTTGATTTACATACATATGTAAAGGAAAGTATTTTGTAATTTATCCCGGGTATTTAAAAAGAAAGTATTTTTCACAGGCCGTCTTATCAATCGGACCCGGATCGAGTAAGTCTAACATATCGTGTTACTTTACTTTTTCCGTAAAACTGAACAGTTGTCATCCTCCAATAATTTTAGTGTTGGTTTGTGAATGGGAGAAAGAGCAATTCTTTCTCTTCCATTCCTATCTCAACATGCAACGCCACAAACGTACACCAAGCTGCCTAGTTTAAGAAAGACATCCTTCTCCTTAAAGCACCTAACTATTGCAATTGGACCGTAATAAATTATTAGAATTGGTTCTCTCAGGAGGGCAATTTTGCGTGTCTTGTAGATTTAGAATCTGCCTGATGCCAATGATCCTGATACGTAGAAGACCAAGATATACATTTCCTTAAGGGAAATATGCCTCTAGTAAAAGAGCCTTTGGTGTCTCGTGGTGAAATAGTAATGCTGCAGAGCCCACTTTTTGAAAGGAAAGATTTGTCTAAGAATTGAGAAACAGTTCGCATCGCATTCAAGAATTGATTGCTACTTTTGGTATTTGTAAATGGGTTTTTGGTGGTATCATCTGTTCCCCATTTCTTCCTTTCAAGCGGTTCTTTAGTTAAGATGTCATCTTATCGCCATCAAATATATTTTGCGAGATATTATACAAATGCTAGTGGGAGGAAAGTATCTACCCAAGTCAGCAGGGAATAAGTTACGCGATATTACAGATGGATTCATTCCTTACCGAATTTTGGTGTCACGGTCAGTGTTGCTGCAAGATTAAGATTTTGCACTTAAAAATTCATGCCATCAAACAATACCTCATAAATTACATTACAACCCCACACACACAAAATACTCTCCTAGTCATAAAAACTACAAGACTAAGCTTTTCCCATCCAGAATTGGAGTGACTCCTCCAATCCATACCAATTCTATGAATCTCGCTCATACCTGTCAACTGCATACAAAACTCCGCAAATGATGAACATATCCCCGGCATAAGTATGACTAATTGTTACATTCCATCCGTATAAAATTAGCATTTGTTCTTGGTCCACGTGGATCTGAAAAAAGGTGTTAAAAAGATGCTAATCATGAAATTGAGTCGTCATAAAATTAACAATCTATCTGATGGTTGCGTCAAAAGGATTCTTATAGCAGGTGAACGTGATTTGCGTTTTAAAGTGCTCAAAAAAGAAGTTGCAAAAAAATCGATTAAATCGAGAGAAAGCAAGATTCAGAAATTATTTGGTAAATTGCTCTTTGTACGAATATATTCTTAGAACCTTAACCTCCTTAAAGTTCACAAACTACATCTCCTTACAAATATTACTTATTATTATTTACTTGCTACTTATTCGTACATAAGCTACTAGTTACTTAAACTACTATTTTGAGAATATTTCCCTTCGTAAATAAGTGTGTATTGACTACAAGATTCCCATTCCCAGATCAATATAATTTCCCAAAGAACTCTGCAAAAAGGGAATAGCAATCCATGCCTTCTCCGTCGACAAATGTTAATGACACATAAGTACACATTCTTGTTTAGCAATCCACTTCTAGCTAACATTCGTTTACGTTCATTTACCCTGAATTCGATTCACCAAAGTGATTCGAACATCATCATCATCAAATCAAAATCAGCATCAGATCTCTCCTCAGGAAATGAAACCTTTGAAGAAAGACCTTTGAAAATGGGCTACTTTTGTATAAAACCTTTCACTGTCATCAGCATACCATGATATGCACATATCCAAAAATGTATTCGACTAGGGAACTCTTACACTATTTAACTTGGTCATTAATGTACTGAATGTTATAGCTTAAAGAGAAGTGAAGTTTTGGAATGGAGCCGGAGAAAATCTACCCAACAGGCAAAATAAACACTTGCAAACAAAGAAAGTTGAAACTCGACTCACTTATGCACTACTTTCTCTTCCACATCCACAACAGATACGTATTATTATCAACAAGCATATGCATCCACATCCAATTTAACTTTTAAGCTGTTAAGCCCATATACTTATACTTGCATACAAACAACAAAGAGTTAATATTTTAACAAGACTTCATTTTATACCAGCAAAGCATAATAACAGTCAAACAGTGCAGCATAAGCAAATACTATTTGGCTAAATGTACAAATGTACATGTAATGATATGCGTGAGCTAGTCTGTTCCAACTCCACTTATTATAATACGAAAATATACTCTTAATCCTAGTACTTTACTTTGTTTGGCTGAGTGCAAACTTTGTTTTATTTACATCCAATTTAACTTGACTAGCATGCAAACTGTGCAAGTTTGTCTACTTATATTTCACGTTGTATCCGTGTATCACGCTCTATTGCTTAATGAAAATGTGAATTCAATTTAAATTTACTTCCTAGTTTTACTTCGATTGTGTAGTTTGCCCATTTTGCCACTTCATTCTACCGAATCCATGCATGGCATAACTATGATACGACTGCACCATGCCGGAGTTTGGTTTGGTGGGAGAAAGTTTGAAAGTGAGAATAGTGAATGGGATGAGATGCAAATTTCAAGAAACCGCTTAAGGATTCGGATAAGCAAAATACAGGAGTTACCAAACAGGAACAAAGGGAGACAGAATATTTTGCTGCTGGAAAACCACAACAAAGATAAAGCTTACAGGACAGGGTGCAATCCGGAACAACCGGGATCAGAAGAATGATTGAGCTGTATTTGTGTTTTAAAGTTTCGAATTAGTTTTGCGCTTTGGATGATCAAGTTGGATCAAGATTCGGCGTTTCCTCTCTCTGTCGTTATACAGTGCACATGCACAGACTAGCATGACATACGTAAGATTAGTTTAAAGTCGGGAACTAAATTTTAATTAATCCCAAACTGCAGAGGAAAATGCTTCTTGATTTAGACAAAAAGAAAACAAACAAAACAGATTTTGGCAGCCAAAGCAATCGATTTGCTAAATTCAATGGCAGCGGAGAAAGTACGGGACTGGAGAAAAAGAAAATTAAGAAAATCAACGCATACGAGAAAAACAAGATAAGGAAGCAGATGGATGAATAGATATGCTAAATAGGATCGAAGAGATAGCTTGACTTGCTTTTAATTGCACTTTCCTCCATGTTTTGGTTTTTGGAGAGAAGAAAAGAGATGGATGCAGGAAGTAATCAAAGATTCTATTGTTTACCACTACCATCCATCCAATCCTTCATTAGCATGCTTCTCTTAAGGCAAGAGTTTAATGAAGAGTCACTATCTTGACTTTGTCAAGTCGAGAGATTGGAAAGTCTCCAGATTTTGACTGAACTGTTTACTAGGGAGGGTTGAGTTCAAATTTAAAACCAATCTGTAGAGAAGCAAGTTCTAAATCAAATGTGAACCTCTGATTTGGCTAGCTTTCTCCAACTTTCTCCAATTCAACTAAAAAGACATTGTATTCACTGGGTGGATGAACCGAATTTAAAAAAACGCTTTATCCCAATGGTCCAAGCCGTAATCTTCACAAATATAATTTTTTCCAACGACTAAACTTTTCTCACACTTAGCAGCACTCGTTTCAACTAAACTGAAACTTGGCCAAGTGGAAAATGTAACTTTTAACATGCAAGCAAGAACACATTGTGACAATTTCAGAGGCTAATTCGACATGAAACGGTGCGGAAAGTTTGGACTAAGGTGTAGAATTCAGATTATCCTTTCATTGTTTGAAGGGAAGTGTGATACGAGTTTTAATGAAGGGGACAGATTGTTTAAATGCTAGAAGGTAGCCTTTACAGAATACGCAAGATGGCATTAAAAACCACGCTTTTTAATGTCTCATTTGAAAGAACTGCTAGAAAAGTAGCTGTCAGTTTACAACGTAGTAAATGCTTGTAAAATTATTAAATGTCTCTCTCCCAACCTTATCACCAACTAACTTTTTATACTTAGAAGTAAGTAACAAAGTAGGTTTTGAAACATTTAATGATATTTTGACCACTGCCTTATACTTGGCCAGAAACTACCCCAGAATGACCATCAGCGGAAGCCATTCCATTCCCATTAAGTAAAGAATAGCCGGCTGCTGCTAGCTAGACATGTTCCAATAATATCTGTAATGTTGACTTTGTGGTTTTTTACGACAGGAGAGAATTGGGTAAAAGCTCAGTGAAATTGTGATGTAGTGTAAGTTAACCAACTGCAAATGTGGAGAAATGTGGCGACCTTTCAGTAAATTTCTAGTTATGAGCTAGCATTTTGGCAGTTATGGGCGTAAATTATTGAGCTCCTACTGGGATACCTAGTTGCTCTCTATCTAAAAGGCGTTTATTGCATTTCCACCAAAGTTGGTATGAGTAACACATGCTAGTGAATACAAGGCAGGAACTTACTCATATTAATAATTAATTGGGTACTATTAAACATGGGACTGGTTGTTTCGTGCACGCACTGTGTTTAGTTTCCTAATTTTTGATACTCACCTTCACGATTGCCGTGTTGTTTGATCCAGGGATGGAATGTATTGCCCAAAGACCATTTTCATCCGTGGCTGAAAAAATGAAGAGTAATGTGTTAATAAAAAATCGTCATTTTGTTTCAAAATCTTACCCAAATCAACCCAAGAATGATCTGAGGAGTAGAGTTTATCCGCCGAAAAGGATGCGTAAGGCAGCTCCAAATCTGTAAATGAAACATTTATAATTTCCATAAATTCAACTAAAACAAAAATAAATAAGTAATGTCTACACTTTTTAGTTCAAAGAAAAGAAAATCTCAGGCCAAGCTCGTTAGTCTCGTTAGTTATCGCAGCGGAGAGAAAGCCTTGAAGATACGGGCTTCGTTAATGAATTTCTTTTTTTAATTTAGAGTGCAGTGAAGCACCACTAATAGGACTTGAGACTACCGGCATCGTTTTTAAAGCCTTTGACTAAAGAAGAGAGAAAGAGAAGAGTAAAAATTAGTGAAAGGCCTGAAAGGATTTGCTGATGAAGAATCCATTTAAATAAGAGTGATATCGTAAATCAAGCATAACATTAGAGAAAAGTCCTGGAACTGAAGGGGCACCCACCCAAAAATAGGAATTGACTGAGTAACTATTTATGTAATGGGGAGATGAAGATATTTCAGGGAGAGTGTAATGAAATGAAATGAGGAAAAAGTGGATTTAGAGATTGAACACTACTTACTAATGAATATTAGTTATGTGCACTCTACTTACCTCCAATAGGCTTTCCAGTTATAAGATCAAGTCGAACTATTTTCGGTTGGCCTTCTTTAGATTCCGCGACATAGTAGAAGCTTCCATTATAAACGGTGTGTAAGTTACCCTGGAAGGAAAATTATGAGGAAATTTTTCATCACTTTCTCTCTTATCCGACAGACAGAGTAATCGTACAAAAAGGGGTTGTAATGCAGATTTTATGTAGGCAAAGCGGCATTTCTTTATCCAACATACCATCACTTTCTCATTGTGCCATGTAAGCAAGGCACCTTTGTACTATTATCGGGACTGCCACCCAGTAGAAGAATAAAGGATAAAAAATACTTTATATCTTGTTCCTTTCTACTTTTTCATT
This sequence comes from Folsomia manolachei, assembly GCA_036491905.1. Classification (NCBI taxonomy): domain Eukaryota; kingdom Metazoa; phylum Arthropoda; class Collembola; order Entomobryomorpha; family Isotomidae; genus Folsomia; species Folsomia manolachei. The sequence continues at coordinate 16,184 of JAAXNX010000193.1, forward strand.
CCGTCCTAATGAGGTCTTTTAGGTTGGGGAATGAAAAAAAGGAGAAAGAAAAAATTATTCCTCTGCTTTTTCCTATATTTCACGGTAAAGTAATTTTAAACAGCAATTTTTCAGTGTTACCTGTAAAGAGAAAGTTCTCTGTGCAAAGGTCTGGTTGGCATTTACCAATACAAACTCATTCATACATTAATGTAACTTTTGAACAATTCATCCACTTGAGGATAAGAAGTAGACTTAAAGTTCAACTCGTAATTCCAACCCAAGATCCCACTTCCATTCCACAAACTTGAAGGAAACTACGTTGAAAGTAATTTGACAAAAAGTGCAGACCTGACCTGACCACTTGAACTGTGGCACAAAAGACGGAAAAGTGTTTCAACAAACAGACAAACATTTCAAGTTATAGCTCCGCCACATTCATTCAATGTTCAAAAGATGATTTAAGTCCAGCTACATTGGAACTGTTCAACAAGAATGTACAGTAACGTTTTGTACAGCTTTTCTTCCATTAGAGAAAGGACCAACTACTTACTTCATAACAACTTATGTAACATTCTACCCATTGTACGAATGCTACCTGGAGAAAATATTTGTTGAAGTGGTCCTCCAAACCAGGACCTCATGTAACCATTAGATGATAACATCAACTCAACTTCCGTATTGATCTCAAGTTTTCTCCCCTCTTCATTCTCTGCATCCTTCTCAAATGTCCTGTCCACTACAGCACGCGCTTTCACACAAGATAGATGAAAATACCATTTCCTTTCTGGAAACTAGTATAGCTAGAGTATAACTACAAATAGGTTGAATCGGTTGAGTACAGTATGGCCAAACTAGTGGCATTCTATTTTATGTGGGGCTCGACTCCACATCGACCTTTCCTCAAAGTTGTTGAAGAAAGTAAAAGGTCGAGATTGTGAAGAATTTGGAGTAGTTCTCAGCTCTGTCTGACATTCCATATTTTATGCGACCTGAAAGAAACCTTGCAAAATTCTGTTGTGTTGTTTTCATCCTGAAATTGTATTTTTTTTTCAGTTCAGCCACCTTCTTACATGGAATTGGAATTGGGCGTGGGTCTTCCATTTTTTTTCTTGTTGGAGAAGGAAGAACAAAGAGGAAATGTAGAGTGACAGCACACTTGCGACATGTTCTTGTTTTTCAACGTTTTCCAGTTTTTTGTTCGTGTCTTTCTTGAAAACAGTCTTCGTGCAGTATTTTCATCGTAATTAACTTTGTCAAGCTTTCACCTTCCCCTTGACAGAAACAAAGAGTAATTTTCCCTTCAAGTCGTAAATAGGAAATTTTTAATACTTTTCTCTGACATTTGTAGTGGAAACAAATATCCTTAGTTCAACTTCAATGGGAAAAATTAAGTACTTTCACTACTCGGAGACTAACAGTTAGGGTCGGATGACCTTTTGATATTATTTCTGTGAATAAAGCCATCTTGGAAATGTTGTTGGCAGTTAATTTCCACTCACAAAGTTTTGTAGAATGAATAAAAATTATCGCATTTTTCTCTTTGATCAATGAAAAAATAAACATTCAAAAAACAAATTTTGCTTTCACTTCGACAAAAAGGCGATTTTTGTTTTGCTTTTCCCTTCCATTTTTTAAACTTGATAATAATAAATTGACTTGTATACTACTGAGCATAAATGGAAATTGATGAGCCTTTTGTTTCCATTGGCCATTTAATTATGGATTGATGACGGCAAAAAGTAAGTGGAAGGGGCTTGGTCATACTAGATGAATGGTCTTGCTTTTCACGACTCACTCCAACCAGCTTTGTCTTTTCTTTCTGAATGAAACATTTCAATACAACTGACTTTCCCCTTCCGTGTTTATAAGTATCTAGCTTGGTAGGCTGAATTAAATTAAGCTTAATGAAGCATGAAATATGCATCGCACAGCTATTTTCCAGTTTCCATCAACATCCGCTCCCCGTCCGATCTGCAATCCAGTTTACTTCAATCTAGCCATTTTACTTTTCCAGTGTTTTCGAAATAGTGAATGGGTTTCCTTTTTACAGAACATATTTCTGCATAAGGTTTGAATAGACGGAAATTAAGGTCTCCCTCCTGTTAGCAACCCACCCACCTTCATGTGTTTATCTAGGATGAGTAATGCATGATATGTCTGAGCGTGGCAGTGACGTGACGACTATGGCTAACCAAAAAACGACATGGCCAAAACGACTGAGTGCCGTTGAAAGTGACTTGACAATACGACAATCTTCTGACACCGCCTGCATTTTACTACTTGGAGATCAACCAAATTGAAAAGGTTGATGATGTGGCTGTGTCGTAAAATTATACAAAGTAGCAAATTCACAAGGGTATGACAAAGTGGGATACAAAGTGACTCGGAAATAAATATGGCAACAATAATAATGCTGCGCCAAAGGGTGGTTATGCTATTTCTCAATACAAATTCGGCTACAGTTCCTCTAAACGAATGAATCGAGTTTATGAAACCATATACATGTTAAGGAGAAAGTCCACAGAAGTACACGACCGTACAACAAATTGTTCTTTCACAACTTGTGCTCCGGTACTAAATGACTTTGTTTTACGTCTACTTCAACCCATCCAACACTTTTGAACTGAATAGAATCTGCTTGTTTCCGGTACATTGCAATTTGCTTGAGAGAAAGCAACCACCTCTGCCTGACACACCATTCCTTCCGTTTGTCTTATCTGGCTGGTTGAAACAGAGCAACTTTAACTTTCCGCATCTAAAACCATGTAGTGTAGCATGTTTGAAACCGCATTTGCATTTGACACCTTTTACATAAATTTGCTAGTGGTGGTGTGCATTTCTCTTTTACCTCGAGATATGAAATGCTGTTTGGTGTAGAGTTCACGTCGTAACTGATGCCAAACTTCAATTTCCTTCTCATTGAGAAGAGTAAATTGTTTACTTGCTCTTTTATTGTAAACACGGTCCGTAAGAGTGGGAGTGCAATTGTTACAACACTGCATTCACTTTTTTATGTAAGCTTTTCTAAGCCAGTCAAAGAAAGCACATTATGCGTCTCGCTCAGGAGTTGCTCTCGACCACTCAAAGTTGCATTGGCTTGCATCCTCATCGCATAAAGATTGCATATCATCCTGTGGTGAGACTTGGCCTTATCCATATGAGGAAGGAATGCATATTTGAAAGGATGATTATGGTTTTGGAATTGCCAACGTGTGAATCCACCCGTGCTGCAGTTTGTTCAATCTGCATCACTGCCTCGATTCTTTGGTTAGGTACTTTTCTCCCACTTCTCAAGAGTTCCATAATATTCCGGGTACCAGAAATGAATCCTATTCAAACATGGTCAGAATATTATGGACTCGAAAAAGTTTTCAAGCTTTTACTTTGTGACCAGCTGCAATGCAACGAAGTGGCAGTCAAACTTTGAAGGCAAAGCAATGTTCTACACTGTTAGACATAGGGTAAGCCTAACCATGCGGGTGCAATAGCTGGTGGTCCTTTTAGTATATCATGTGCCACGTCCTTCTTAGCCAGCAGCCAATACTTTCGAAATTTCCTCACGGAAACGAGTCCTGAATATTTGATCCATATGCAGCTCAATGCATACCCAGTAATGCACGCACGTAACGTGACGTAATTCGATTTCTGTCTGTCTGAGTAAGATGAAACCGCATTCCAAACTTTCTCCAACCAAACACTTTCACTCAGCACAAGTTTATTTATCAAAGTAAATTATACCATCCATATAATGATGCAACTCTTCATAAAAACGGGATTACAACTCACCAACTAGCCATCAATTACAGAAAATGTGTTATTTGCAATGCAATCTTGATTCAACTTTGGTAATGAACTTGCTCCAAAACTACATCCAGCCATTCATCAGACTCACGCTTAACGGTGTTAGCATAAAAAAAATTTGCATCTTAGCTTTTTTCAAGATTGAACAAAATTTTAAACCAACCAGCACAATCCCCAGGCAATAAAAAGCTTTCATTGCCATTACCGTATGTCGTTCCTTCTTTCATACCACTTTGTGTATGAGTGCATATCCTTAGTAGCAAGGGCAGTACTGGGAATTTGTGCTGGGCTGAGTGAAAGTGATAAAAAATTTGCATACGGATGCTTCTTATAAATAACAGTGGACCGATCTCATGCTTTCTCCTTCAGTTGAGGTTGAATACATGCGGGACATAATGACTCAAGTGTGCAGACAGAGGGAAAGAGAGCAACCCTCACCAACCCACCCCGTAACTTTCACTCACATTCACACTTAACAAAAGAAAAAAGAAAGTAAAAAAAATCCTGCATACTTTTATACCAGATCACAACGGATGGACGGAGGAAGACTGGAGATAGATATAGGAGGCGGTTTGAGTGTTGTGTGCTGTTTTGTGTAGTTTTTTCCATTCTACTCTCTCGTTTTCTTTGTCTATTGGGAGTTCTCTCTATTGTGTTTGTCTGTAGTACAGACTCTGTACTGTGGTTGTGTAGCCTGAGTCTGCATTTCTATTTTATTTGCTCAGCATTACAACGTGTGATATCAAGATTTTTGTTAGAAAAACTTTGGCTGCAAGACATGAACATCCCATATTTTAAGAATTTTCACTTTCCATTGAACCAAACTAGAAGCAAGTAAGCAACGAAGGAATATTTCAGATACAACGTTTTCTGATGTTCTGCCTTACACGGGGTGCTTTGTTGTTTAAATTCAATTTGCGAAAGATGTTGTGATGGAGGAGTAAGCACCCGAATAGCTGGAGCGCGAGAATGACATTTTATATCAAATTACCTCGCTGATTGAGATTCAACAGTTTATACCTGACAACAAGGAAGGTTGGTATCATCGAAACTAGCTCCATAATAGGAAACGGAGTCTCCTCTCTTTTATATAATGTCACAAGTGTCAACTTTTTTATCAAATGAATGCGATGAAATGAGGCAATTTTTTCCATCTAAATTACATAATGGAAATAGCATCATTTCCAGTGACAGCTAGAACAATGAGATGAAAAAATTGGGAAAAAGTGGAAACCAGCAGCTGAGATGATGGCATGTAGGATTGATCGAGTGTGCCGGAAAAAAACAGGAGACGAAGACGCATTCACTCACCCGGAAAGGAATGGAGAGAGTGTAATTTCGTGTGGAGCGGTCACGAGTGAAAGCAGTCTTGTTGAAGTACTCGTACAAATGGAATGTATCCTCAACTCCTGTCACCCAGTACTTGTCACCAAAGGTCCCACTTCCGACCGGGTCCCGCATCCAACAACCCGCGGGATGGGAGGAGAATCGGTTAAAAACTGGTTTTCCCACGGCGGATAGGACACAATCTGCAAAAAAGAGAAAACCACAATTAGCGGAACCATCGAAGAAAGAAAAAGTTTCTAAAAATAGATTTTGTGTACTGCATGAAATTGATAGAATCATCAGATAGTAGTATATATATGTCAAGCGAGTAATTCCTTTATAATTAGCTCGCCATCACAAAACTAGGAATAATTTGGAGGAAAGAGAAAGCCAGGCATGCAAGGCAACGAAGAATTAAGGACGAGGCCACCACAAAATTGCGGATTGTTTAGTTTTCTCTGTTAATGCTTCGATCAAACTCTAACTGTGGCATAGCCATGGATGGTTTGGTAGTGGAATGATTCCTTCACCTTAGTTTATTTGGAGAAAGCCTACCTATAGGTTTGCATTGAATGTCGAGAATGACAAACACTACAATGAGTGAACTAACCCGTATAAGAGTATCAATTCGTTGCTATAAAATTTGGGAACAATGCTAGTCTGAACACCCGTTGTCCAATAACTCTTCTCGCTTCCCTGCACAACTATGCCACACCTGTTTTATACAAATAAATATACAATTCTAGAAAATAGATAGATACATAGAATGGTAGAATGAAAAGGAAAGATGGGTTTGTTAGTGACATTAATGTTGATGAATTATTTGGTGCCAATGAAAGCGTGAGAATTTACTCTGGGTTGGACAATGCAAGTAATTCCGTTTGACAGTGGACAAAACAATCATTGCATTGGCTCAACTGATCTGATCAGTTCTAATTTGCTTGGTTAAGTTGGTCTTTTGTCTGTAGGAATGCGGGTAGGCCAATAAACTTTGCTGTCCGGGTTTAGTAGGGATTCGAAATTCGATCAATGAATACGTTGAGAACGGAAGGATTTATTCGATGGGTTGGGTAAATATTTATGACACTTTCGTGCTTGAGCGAACAACTCTATTCAACCAATTACAGAAGAGGGTAGGGAATAGTAAAATCACTTATAAAGGAAGAGAGATATGGTCGACCTGGTCCACAGTTTACACCAAACTAATGGCAAACATCACTTTTTAATTAGAAAGCGAATCCCAATCAGGAAATGTATTCTTGCAATTTTGGCAGGATTAACAACACTTCACCGCACGGCGACCAGTGTACAAATATTTGATATTGCTTTATATCCTGTGTTTGTCGCTGGCAAATTAAGGAAATGAACGCAAGAGTAGGATTGTAGGTAGGTGGATAGTAAATAGGTGGAAAGTTTAGATGGATGAAGAGAGCAATAAAGTTAAATTGACAATAAAGAACCTTGTGTCCGATTAGTTTGTGCCGGAGTGGTGAGATTCCCCAAGGGGTAGATTTCCCAACCAACCATGTCTAATAAAGCGAATCCTCCACTTCGGCATAAAATCCCAGGATCGACTTTTGGAATACATTGTGGACAAGGTTCCGGAGCTATTTAGAGTACAAAATGATATTATTAAGAATGTGATATTAACGAATTGGATAACTTGAAATTGTTACGAACTCGAGACGGGAGGACACAAATCTTCAAGATCCTGATGGGAAGGTTGAACCTGTAGAAATAAAGTTTCAGACCCAAAATTTCATCAACCATACAGTACAAATTATACTCAAGAAATGCAATTTTTATAATTAAACTTGGCTACTTCTCCAAGGAGCACTTGTCTTTTGCCAAACTATCTGCACAGTTAGCTCTAAGCGCCTTTCTTTTATTAAACAAGTAGAGTACATACCTGTCCGTAAATTGCGACTCCTTTCCCTCCAGCGATTTTTGTCGGTGGAGTCATAAGGTTGGGATCAACCTCTGCTCATAAAAAGGAAAGAAATGAGATTTCAAAGAGAGTTTTATTTTATTTTCAGTCTCTATCCAGCAGCGATTGTATTGCAGTTCGCAATAAAATGGGGGTTATTACCGTAAACTGTAAAATCTCCTTTGGTGATACCCAGCTCGTTCTTTGCCACACAGTGATATCGAGTGATATCGCTCGAGGTCACTTTTGTCACATTTAGCATCATTTGGACCTGTGGTACACAAGTAAATTTGTAGGAAGTCGATTTTTTTTTCAAAAAAATAAGCAACCCTTAAAATGGGAATGCTTACTTTATAAATTCCACTTTCTTTCGTGACAATCCTGTATTTTTCCCCACTTTCAAGTAACATCCGCCCATCTGCTCGCTCCCAATAGGTTACCGCAAATGGGTAAGCTTCCACATAACATTCAAGCGATGCTACCGACCCCAGGCTCACTCCAACGACTTGGCTTTGAATTCGTATCATCGGAGGGACTGAAAAGTGTATTCAACAGAATCTTGAATTACGACTTTTGAATAGGTGCCCCTTAATTTATTTAAATAAGTTGAGTATTAAAATATATTTCTTGTCTGCCAAGTTTTGTAGAACAAAGCGTCCCAAAACTTTTACCCATTTCCCATTCTTCATACCGATAAGAATAAAATAAATTTTGGTCATGCCACCGCTACTACGACCGGACGGAGGACACCACAACCGGGCACAACTTTCTCGTACATTTTAGCATATGCCTGCCTTCCAGGCTAAAAACTGGCGTATCCAAAAACTTTGATAAATGCGTCAAAAATCATGAATGCAATGTATCTTGTCGTTTGACTCGTTTGTTTTCACCCGGTCCGTTTGCTGTGCAAAACTAAATGTCCCCAGTCAGCAGGATCGCATTAGTTTCATCATGTCGGACTTTCTCCACTTTCTTCTACCACTTCCAGCTCAGTTTAGCTTATCTCCAATTTTAGTTTGGTCGGGAAAGTCAGAGTAACGGTGAATTATGATGATGCACAGTTACACAATAGGACTGGATGGTAGTTTTCCAAAAACAAAACTTTACCTCTTCGCTCCAGCCTGAGTCTCGCTTGCATAAGAGAATTTCCATTCATAATGGAGCAAGTAACGAAAACAGACTCCAACTTGGTACGAGAAACTAGTGAAGGAAATATGGGACAGAAATAAACATTCCCTCATGAATACAAAACCAATATTTGTGAACCTCACCCATGTCACTTACTGCGCTTTGTAAACTTTTGAACTAACAAACAAAAGGAAAGAAAGCCTCCAAAATAATCGTAACCCCACGTGACTCGAATTCTGGTTCCGACCCAGCTGTAAGGTATTGCAAATTATTTGCCATCCACTGCATCTGCATGCAACACTATGTCCTGCATAATTGTCCGTGTGACCGCAATTTCGAGGCACAATATTTCATGCTTTTGGAAAGGGTAGCGTGTGCTGTTCCCTACACATGTGTCTTGTAACGAGACTCTTGTTATTCCATGTTGAATTGAAAATACGAAGTAAATTTCTCCTAAAGAATAATAAACTTTGTAAAACTACTCATACACCACACGTCCCTAACTTAACTATGTGGAAGATGAATTGATGCATATGAGGCGCCAGCCACGCGATACATAAACGGAGTGTGTTATTGGAGAAAGTGGGTAAGGGAGACAGATGCAGAGAGAAAAGCCGTTTAAAATTGTTTAAAGTAATCTCGTAATAGCAGTTCAATTTACCCTTTCCCCTATATTAGTAGACATAATAGGGCACATAAACTGCTCTAATAAATCCCGTTATTGCTCTGGCTTTCCTGTGGAGTGAAAATGTGGGAGAAAGCAGACACACTTTGGATTGGTTATGATCCATAAAATTTATATGAAGTCTGTAAGGCCGTCAAGAACTGAGAAATGAAATGGTATTTTACTCAATTTACCCACATACACCATCACAAGCACAGAGTTGTGGGTGAAAAGTGCGTTAAAGTTGTGGAGAAAGTAGTTTCCGACGTACTTTGCTTTACATTGACTTTGAAAATTTTAGAGTGTTTTAAAACTTTATTGGGTTCTTATTTATAATTTTAGAACCACTACATGCCTGACGTTGTAGCATAAATGCGCAATTTTTGGATTTGTGTTTAGTTTTTGACTCTTTCTTAGAATTGCGATTTTGAAATTTTTAATTATTTTTCATTCCTTTTCTTAATTGTTTATACTGCAATAGGTCACAAATGATTCCGACTTGAATTTATGTGAATCACAAATTTATAATTCATTGAATGATTCCATCAATATTGTCAACCTTATCATGTTTCTCAATTCACCAATAGAACCGAAACGTAACTTACAATGTACTTCCACCGTCCAAGACCGTTGTTGATAAGGAGTGATTCCATTGTCTGCAAATAGAGTAAAATGTCAAATTGTGCAAATATTTCTCCGAAGAGTTTAGAATTTCATAAGCTTTATTCAAACAATACCCGCAATACAAAGGTATTCCCCCATATGTTCACGGTTAACTTTGGTAAAATTCAGAACAGTCCCTTCAATTCCAGATGCTAGAAATTAATTACAACCAATGTAAATATTAGTATAGCTTCATTTAATAAAGGAAATGGATTCTGACTCCATTTAGAAGAACATCCAAAGCCAAACCCCAATACTCTCTATTTGTGCGAGACACAGATTTCATTACGGAAACTCAGACCCAATCAAGCTGAAAGAACAAGTTTATACAGAAGTCTGTAAATCATTTTCTCTGCCATAACCAACTGGATGGGATTCTGAGAAGGCTTATTCCATCCCTGTGCACAATCAATACTATTACATATACTAGATACAACCTTTCTAACCGCATCCTGTAACCTGGCCACATTTATGACAAGTTTGTTATTACATTCTTTGTTCTTTAGCGTTATTCTGGTTGAAGTTGGATATTGGATCCGGTTAGCCCTGCGTAAATTGCTTACCTCAGCCACTTTTCCAAACACGGAGAAAGAGTGCAAATCCGATTTGCTTGGAGAAAGTTAGAATCAGTCAAAGCCAAACAATAGGGACTAGTACTGCGTCGACTCTTGGAATTGTTTTGTCATATTTGTCCTTCATTCTGGTGTGCTGTGCATCTGGGAATAGTTATAGTTCCTTTATCAAAACTGCTGATGAACCAACTTTCAATCTCTTGTGTGCCACTGATCACCACACCTCAATTTTTGTTGTTTCCTTCCGACCTCACTTTGCTTCCCTATTGTCCATATTGCTAGTCTTGAAAGAATTTTGCTTGGATTGGTAAAAAAAGTTTGGGAGGATATGCGACATATCTTTTGCTGGTCAAAGGTTCTGCGTCTAAAGTCTTGTTTTTGTCTGCAGAGTGAACAATGGAACCAATTCAGTGTGTTTCCTATGGCATGAATAAAAGGCTGCATGGATGAGATTGAAAAAAGTGGTTGTGTACCCAAGACAAGACAATGTTTTAATCGATGATATTGAAACTGATCCATATTTGTTCTACCATAATTTCAATCCGGAATACTTCGTCCTCTTTTCTTGCTTTCCATAAAATGCAAAGTCCCACGAATATCAATAAAACTTTGACCAGAATTAAAATCGCTGATAACTTCAACTTCAAAGAGAAAAGTAGCCAGCGGAGAAAGCACTCAGTGTTCATATGACAAAAGCGTACAAACCATGATGTTTGGAAACTAAACTTGGAACTAAAAGAAGATTAATAGACTTGAATTTCCTATTTTTATTCACAGAAGTTGACCAAGCACGAAATCAAGTTTCACTTTTCTTGATACCATACCAAGATAACTGAGCCCGTCCCACAGTTAAAGTTGGTCAAGCAATGAACTGCTTTCTCCTCGGGTTTTGGGACTGGATCAGTTCGGAAGATGTGAATTGGATTTTCATTCTGATGTTGAAAGTATAATAAAATCTAAAGGTACAAAGTTGAGCTGGCCTATGGCAGTTGCCGTCCAAAAAGTTCCAAGTTTCAGTTCATGGATAGATGATCCAGGTCGAATCACTCGAATTGAGATTAGGATTGAACAATTCATTGTATATTTTCTTCAAAGTGGCCATCCACCTTCATCTCAAAGGGATATTGGTTTCAAATTCAATCTCCATTTAAAAACCAGTGTCAACCCAAAATTCAACGACTTTCTCCAGCTAACAATATTATTCCATATATGCCATAGCCTTGGGTGGGTGAAAGTCTTTACTGGAAAGGATAAATATCCAAACTTTTTTCAAATGTCAAAGAAATCCAATGTGAAATCTAGAAAAGTTGGAGGAATGATGATAATAGGATAGAAATGCTACCAAAGAGATGCATGACTGAAAAGGTGAGACTTTTCTGCAGAACAGACAACCCAAACAAATTACTCTTTGACTGCCTAGCTTGACTCAGAGGTGAAGGGTTACATTTTCATCCAGTTCCAATTTCATTTTCGACGTTTTTTTTCTTATATTTTGCGTAACGAACCAAATCAAAAACCGCACACCAAATCAAGTCAAAGATGGCCAACTACAGAGTTTTCCCCGGTGCTGATCCAGTAATGGAAAATAGGAAATCAGCTCACCTCACCTAAAAGACATTTCCCACTGGTCGTGTCTGGTGATTGGCGGCCAAGCCGGTCATACACACACCGTCGAGAAAATTCCAATCTAAGCTCTTTTGGTCATAAATATGATACTCTCTCTGTCCTCCTTTGGTCAATCGAACCATCAACCACACTTTGTGAAACATATATGGATGGACACTGTCCAGTGCTCCTGGACCAGGAGGGAAAAAGATGAAGATGAAGAGAAAATTGGAAGAGTGGAGATTTCCTTCCTTTCTCGATCTCAAGGAGGAAAAAAATAAAAAAGAGAAAGATGCAGGACGGAGATATATTTATAGGAGGTTCATTTCATAACCTACAGAGATATCAGGCCACAGCCCGACCTGGCATTTGGAATGGAGTGGTGGAATGGACGGACAGTGACATTTTCCAATTCCAGTTTGACCAAGGAGTAGAATGGATGATTGGACAAGTCCTGGAGATCCAAAAACTGGAACTATTCAAAGTTTCGGGAAAGTCGTATACGAGATGATAGAGTTTACAGTGAAGTAAGGAAAATAACATTTTGTGGGACTTTGTTTTCCTGGAACTCTTTTCTTGAGTCGTGGGGACATTGTTCACAAAATTTAGAGATTAAAGTGGGAATATGCTGTAATTCCCTTGATGTTGATGATGCTCTTCACCACGCCACATTTATCTTCTCGATTCAATTTCAAGTGTGATAAACGACGAGAAAAAATATACAAGTAAAAAACAATATTTGAAGTTTTTTGCTTACATTTCCAAGCTCCCAGTCGGATCGGTGAACCGTCTTCTTTTTTCCATTTAATTGTCGGTTTAGGCACACCGGTAGCACTGCAACGTAATCGAACCTTGCAAAGCAAAATAACAGAATTAATCAAGAATGAAGCTTTGAAACATTAAATGAGGTTTTAATAACAATTAATTATTTTCATTGTTCTTACGTGTTCTCCTTCGTTAACAATCAATGGCCTGGCTTTTGTATAAGCACCTGAAACACAATTAATCTATAATGCAGACTTTTAAAACAAATACCCATTCAATTGGGCTACTACTTTGTCGTTTAACTTGTAAATCGGACAAATTTGTTGAAAACGATAGTGCCAAACTGATAGAAACCAGCAAGGAACTTATTGAATACAACTTTTGTCTTGTGCAAGTATTCAATGTTTTCCCCATGGACCAAGACGGAAGAGAAAGCGGTGGTGGTGGTTAGTAGTTAATTTAATGAAAAGGAGATACACTGGGAATTAAGGAAGGTATAGAACAATGTCATGCCGTTCTCCAGAAGGGTAAAGGTTGAAATGACTTGACTGGCACACGCAGTGCTGCAATAAAGATTGGCAGCAGCCACTTTTCTGGGCAAAACTTGACTTGATTCCAGACAGGAGATCCTCGAAGGAGTAATAATATAAAATTGAAATGCTTAAATCAATCTAATTCCCAGATGGCTTTTGATCTTGTGAGAAATTATCTCGATTCACAAATCATCTCCTGCCCTGTGGAGACTTTCTCCGCATCTCTAAAGAGAAAACGAGAAGGTCTGGCAAGAATTTCAAGTAGGCATAAGAAGGTACTCTTAGGTTTTGGCTGTGGGCTCGTAATAATTCCTTTCACTTCAACTTGTATCCGCCATCTTATCCTATATCCTTCGCCTCAGCATGAAATCAACCACAAATACCTTTCGGTGGTGGAGAAAATGCCTTTCACTTCCTTTCTTAGTTTGGCTCCTTCATTTCATTTTACCAACGTCCGTTCTTACTTAAGTGAGAGGAAATATTTTAGTAATGCACATTCCTTCCGACTCCGCATGACTAATTTGGGAACTTTAATGAATGGTGGAGTGAAACTATGCGATGAGACCAACAGTTCTGGACAAAGTTTTTAAATATGGAAGAAGCCTTACCAATTATTGAAGGAGGGATTAAAAGTTGTTGTCTGCTGGTGGCATTATATAACCACACGTTAACGCCTGGAATCCCATCTCGTCCGGATTGACCACCAGGACCCTATTTTGAAAATACTAGTTAGTATCTTTACTTAATTGGCTGATTAGTGACTATGATGCCATACCTGTCTGCCTTGTGGACCAGGTAGCCCACGCAATCCGGCCGATCCTGCAGGACCCGGTGGTCCAACAAGTCCATCTTTGCCATCTAATCCATTTTTGCCAGGTCGTCCTGCAATTAATTAAAAAAGGTACACAATGAAAGTTTTACGCCCAAAAATTTTCTACATTGAGAAAAATTGCAAAAAAACCCACCATCCAGCCCCGGAATGCCTAAAATAGCAATATAAAGTTTTTAAAAACCAGGAAACTTTGCCAAAAATTAGCCCAACTTGCAACCCAACATTAAATGAAACTTACCATCAACTCCCGGGATGCCTATAAAAAATAGCATACAATTTAAAAATGCAGGGCAATAGAAACTAATTACACAATTAAAAGTCTAATAACATTTTATTTTTTTACCATCTAACCCACTTCTTCCCGGTATTCCGTCCAATCCTATTCCACAAACAAATTACTCAGTTTAACAACGTGCCATGAAAATTTGTCAATGTCACTCTACTATCATTTTCACGGGAGAAACTTGGCTCACCGAAACTACCCGGAAGTCCATCCCGACCATCTGCACCAGGTAGCCCTGTTCAGAAAAATGGAGAAAACATTATTATTAACAGTGAAAAGTGGAGGACGTTTCATTTCACCACTTGACAAATGAAGTCCTACAATAAAGTGACACTAGCGTGGAAACGTAAGTGTGGAATGTGGTGAAAAAATATGAAGAACATAATAATGAAGATTCATTTCATTTGGTTAACCAAACCAGAAATTCATTTGTGACCAAAGTTTTTTTTTCTTTGAACTCATTTCTTGGGAAGTTTCCTTCCTTCTTGCGAATTAGCGAATATTATTTTTGCTTCTACTGAAAAGTTTGTTTTTTTCATTTCCTTACCGTTATTTCCTCCTTCGCCCTTAGGACCTCTGAGGCCAGGAAATCCTGGTGGGCCTTGTGGCCCCCTTGGAATAACGAATGAATTTTTATTTAGGTAAAAACACACAAAAATAAAGAGTTTGATGAATGTATAAAGTTGCAAGTTAAATTTCTTGGAGAAATAAAAACTAGAATTTGGTTTACCGTGATCCAGCTTCTCCAGGAAGTCCTGCATCCCCTTTTTCTCCTTTTCCACCGGATTTTCCAGGAGGTCCTAAGGGTCCTGGTGGACCCGTATCCGCCTTTGGACAGTATTCTTTTGTTGCAGAACAAAATTCTTGAATGGCAAGGAGCTGTAATAAATAAAACAAGAAACCATTCTAATTAATGCTCACTTAATTTCATGCTTTAATAATCCCATTCTCTACAAAACAATGCTGTCAACTAAATTATACGGCGAGGAGTATATCATTGGTGGATAGTCTTAATTTGCAGGACAACTATGTAGAAACAGCTAATCCATGTTTATTTTATGCCATAAAATTTATAGAAATGGCTATAGAGTCGTTCTTGGGACATGATCAAAGGAGATTATGATGGATTGTAAGATCAGATACATATAAATTATTCGCAATCCTGGGGGATTTTCTTTCGCACACACCACATATTCCACTCAAATAAAATCCATAAATAGATAAATACTGCAATGAATAGACATTTTTATTTTATAAATGGGAAGAAAGTATCAATTGTAATAAAGTTACAGATAAAAAATCGGATACAAATAAATGCTGATCGGGATAAGTTTCTACTCATCTGTGCACTTTTTTAATTAAATATTTGGAAACGGCAAAGGTATAGAATAAATATCGAGGACAATTCTTCCAAAAAGCTCTGTGAAAGTAGATTTAATTTGTTCGGCAACACGCTTATTATCTTGAAATTAGCGAAAAATACCTATGATAAGTATTATGATAAGTATTATAGGCTGACGGCGTAAGTTTGAAATATGCACAATAATAACTAACATATAAGATTCCTTGTGTCGGAATGCAGATTGGTGTTTTGCAGCATTTCCCAGTTGGAGAAAGTTTCTTGTCAACAATGGAAACTTCCGGTCTAACCAAACTAAACCTGTTTTAACCAAACGTTATCCTGCCAAGGTGTCATTTACAAAGGGTGAGGAAATTGTTTGGAAGTAGTGAAATTTAACTTGGCGCTATGAAATATTATAAAATTTTGCGAAAATATCACCCCAAACTAAACGTATTTTACACATAACTACTTGGAAGCAAATTGTTTTAAACTCTTTAAAATAACAAAATATTTTCTCATTTGTGAAGGGAAAGAATTCTTGCTAAACATATCTGCCTAGAATTCATTTCTGTTTTTTTTGTCAACTTTATTTTTTCACACAATCAAAAATTGTTATGAACAATTCTAGGGATGATAATTCTACGGCTGACGACGACAATGGTTTAACTAAAAAGATTTTCGTCTTATATCTTTATGTGACTTGTGTGTGGTATCGAGTCATCCCTTGAAATTATCGACATGTACAATTATTGAACATTGTCAGAATTGAGAATTCATTCATTGAATATGTCGTGTTTGTTAGTTGTCATTGTTAGCTAACCCTGAGTTGAGAAGTTGAGTTTGTTTATTACTCAACTAACCAACAATATCCTTATACGCACGCAGTCTTAAAAATTACCAGAATTGAACTGAATCACAAGTGACACTTGGAAATAAGTCATAAATGTTGGTTTTATTTTTAATACGAGTAATTCTGACTACTCCGTTAATGCATACATATCTGAAAACCACTTCTCAGAATCACGGTCAAGGTTTGGTTGTAATAAATCTTTACAAGCAACTCAATGTCATAAGAAGGATCAATTTCCAATGGTTGGTGACCCAAAGCAAGCCTAATATATTACATACGCTTACTGGTAGTCAGACTCACTCAAGTTTACATAACATAACAAACACATGGATGGAATTTAACTCTGGCAATTTTATTTACGAATACAATTCCACGAAGAAAAATGAGTGATGGAAGATGAGACGAATTCTTAATATTAAATTTACGATGCCGGCTCCCAATACCAAAGCTAATCTGCTCAGATCGTTACTTCATGTCCATGGGGAATATCACATCTTAAATGTACGTAACATCATTTCTGCATGCATTAGTAAATAAATATCCCCGGCTACTGCTGTAAGTAAACACATAACAAGCATATGAATGAGTAAGACATGAAAGGATAAGTATTGTATAAGTTCCAAAGATGGGTATCATTTTATGCGAATGCAAAAGTCAAACTTTACCATGCATAAGAAAAATCCATCATCTTAAGTTTGACGTCAAGGTCTTCCCTACACTAAAATAGTTGCAAATTGTATAAATACGATTGCAACTCGGGATGAATATTAATCAGTATCGGCATTTCATGACCACGAGATACAACTCTCATTGACTGAATTTTACTCTCACGTTGTGTTCTTTAGATTTACTCCAGTGATTAATAAGATTTCAAACAGTTTTAACCCTGTTTCGAAAAATGATCAAGAAAAGTTTAGTTACAGTTTTGATTTTAGGATTGATACTACAGAAATCAAATTCCTTCCCAAGTAAGTTAACTTAAATTATTGCCTGTCCGCCTGTATTTAGTCAGATTTGCTATTATTAGTTAGTCAGACCACGATATGCACCAGTAAAAAAATGACATTGAAGACAATCCCCGTGGATCATTGTGGCTCCATTCTAATTTTTTGTCAATTTCATTAGGCAGTGCAGACTCCAGCAGTGAAGATGATACTCAGCAACAGCAACAAAACCTGAATGCAGAATCTCTCGAAGAATTTGGTACTCAAATAAAAACAAAAGGGAAAGTTGAGAAGTTAGTTGAGACTCCGACGCCAATGCCACAACCAGATCCATGTCTCGAAAACAAAAGAGTTGGTCGATGTAAAGCTGCTGTCCGACGGTAAGATGTTATGATAAATTTATGAAACTTTACGCTACATTATGCAACTATCGTATTCTCTTTGTTTTGTTTTTGAGACATAAAACATCATTTAAAAAATTAAGAAACTTTCAAACTTTTCACTTTGTTGATGGATGATGGTGTTGGATGCAAAGAGAAATGTGAAAAGCTTTCTTAATTTCCTTTTAATACTTAATCCGCCATTTGTATGTCTAACTTTTGTAGGATCTACTTTAACCAGGATGAGGGAAAATGTTCATCCTTCATTTGGGGTGGGTGTGGAGCAGGAGCTAACAATTTCAAGACATTGGCTGAATGTGAAACTGTTTGTGCCAAACATTTGTCTGTTGCGAATATTCTCTCTGTTTCAAATACAAGCAGTAGCAGCCAGTCTGAAGGTATGTAGACATGCAAATCCTTTGTAGTGTGCTTAAGACTCATTACTAAATTTTCATTAATCACGGTCTACAAAGTATGCAAATAAGTCGAGTTAATGGCCCATTTCCTGCCGAATATTTTCAGAAGTTTTCAGACCCTCGGTAGCAATAATTACACCAGCTACCACGGGGGTTAAAGATCCAGCAGTTTGCAGTCTGCCTAAAGAAGTTGGTTTCTGTTATGCGATAAAGCAACGCTACTTCTTCGATAAGAAGAATAACCGATGTCAAACCTTTAACTATGGTGGGTGTGGTGGAAATCAGAATAATTTCAAAACGGCGGATGAATGCGTTCGGTTATGTGGAGGAGATACTCCGTCAGATAGTGAGTTGGAGAGTTTTAATTTAAATTTGACCGTGTGAATCTTATTTTCAAATTTTTCCAAGATGTTGAATGTTCCGATGTGAATTGTCCTTGGGAATTGTACTCTCATTATACTACATTGGATTGCAAACCGATTTATGATGGCCAATCGTGTTGTCCGACAAGATTTGATTGCCGTGAGCTCAACTCGAAATTAAAATTATAGGAGACAAATATTTACTCCTACGTTTTAAAATTGCAGCGGACAAGTCTCAGCAACAGCTTAATAACAGTTTGGGAGAAGGCAGAAGCCTTGATACTGAAGGACCAACCACTCCCACTCCAAACAGCCCTCGTTGCCAATATAAGGGAAAATTTTACGCAATTGGAACTAATGTGGAAGAAGCATCTAGCACAGGAAGTTGTCGTGCTGCCTGTTATTGTGCAGAAACTAGTGTTGGTTCAGCCAGCATAAGATGTGCATCCATAGAATGTCCCGAACATCTTGGTGGCTATCCTGACAAACGGGATTGTTTTCCACTTTACAAAAAGAGGAGCTGCTGTGCTCACGATTTTTACTGTCACAATGGTAAATCCCGTATTGAAGACACTCATAATTATATGAAAAACTAATGCTCGGTTCATATTTCTTTAGACACCTTGATTATCGAGGAACCAGAAAGCCAGGAAACAGCAAAACCAACGCCCGTATTCAAGTGTAATATTGACAGAGAAAGCTTTTACGAGGGGCAACGTTTCTACCCAAAAAACTCAAAGTGTTTGAAATGCATTTGTGGAAAAGGGTTTAATGGTGAGTGGAAAGAGAAACGGGAAAAGATAAATTCTCAAAAAACCAATGAAATGACCATCCAATTTCCTCTGTAAAAGGTACTCTTTCCGACGAATTCTGTGAAGACATCGACTGTGGAATTGAGATATATTACTCGGATTACTTGGCAAGAGGATGGTAAATTAATGCATTTTTATTAAAGGTAACCTTAAAAGGACTTGTCTCCTTTTAACCAATTTGTACTTTCTTTAGTGCACCTGTTTACTACCAATCTGCTGATGGATCAAACAGCTGCTGCCCAATTTCTTTTGAATGCGGTGAGTTTGTTGGTGCCTTTCTCTTTAATATATTGGCATTCCTTTCACCTCGTTCCATTTCCTCTGCAAACGAGGCTAGGTGAAAGTTGCTACATATGAAACACTCAAATTTGTCGGGTGTAGAAGAACTCTTACAACTTACTTAATATCTGTAAATACATATTCTTCAAGATTCTTATGAAACTTGCTCAATTTTCCAATAGCGGATGAACAAGTCCTCTCACCACCCCGGCCTCCACTTCCACTTCCACCCACAAATAATGAAACAAGTCCAGTTGGATCCGGACCAGCTCCCGTTACTACAACCACCTCATCCATATTAGTGGCTCCTACACCACCTCCTCAAGGTAGAAACCGGACTCACCACCTCCTCTTGACCCAAGCAGCTTGTGACTTGCCAAAGGAAATTGGAAAGTGCAAAGGACAGAGACCAAGATATTTTTACAACAAAGATACCAATGCTTGTGAACAGTTTTCTTACTCCGGATGTGGGATGAATGACAATAACTTCGTCGCTGTAAGAGACTGTCAAAGATTGTGCATTACAGCGGAGGCCAGTCAGATATCAACTTTCTCCGAAAACGGAACTTCATCTTCCCCCGATACCGACAACCAAGTATTTGGACGAAGTTTGGATGCAAATAATAGACGACAACAGCAACAGCAAGGACCCAGAACAATTTATGGTAAGAGAGAAAGTAGAAATTGAAATGGAATCCTTTCACCCATCACCCACTTTACTTTTACTTTCACTTTTATTAGTAGACTCACTACTATAGTGGACAGAGTTTTGTTCAACAATTGGTCCACTCTAGCCAAGTTGATAATTACTTTTAAATTTATCATCGTTAGTGTCACCCAATCGAGTAGCAAGCCCTCAATTTGCTTCCTACAAAACCCACACCAAGTATCATGACCACAGCCCAACCACAGGAGTTCATGAAGAGAGAGAAAGAGATAGAAACTAGTAGAGCACAGCTTATTTTGTTCATTTGATGATTTACAGTGACAGAAGTGGATCCATGCACTTTACCAAAAAAGACGGGGAATTGCAAGGGATACTTTCTCCGATATTTTTACTCTCCAGAAGACAACTCTTGTAAAAAATTCGTTTTTGGGGGGTGTTCATCCAATGGAAACAATTTTTTTTCTCAAAAATCCTGCGAAGCAACATGCACACGGGCTTTGAACGTGCAAGATCTTCGTACAAGCATCCCAACTCGTGGGTCTGGTAGAATTTCAGAATCAAGAGGAGATGCATCAATGGTTCAGTTTGGAGAGGATTCAGGGACATCATCTCAAGTTCAAGGAACCACTGATAAAAATCTGTCCGTCATTCAGGGTAAGTACAAAAAAAGAAAGCAAAGTTCAATTCAATTCAGTTGTAACGACTCAACTTTGACTTCTGACCAAACCGTAGCGAGGAAGTTACCCACTTTCTACTAAACCTCGGCTCAAAATTGGATTACCCGAATTACTAACACGACAGACTGACAGACAATTGAATTGGAGAAATATTTGATCACGTATTGTACCCCGATTTTTTTTTATTTTCCTCCCAACTACTAGGCGGAGATGATGGAGAAAGCCGAGTGTCATCTTATTGGCGTGCAGCTCACTCCCAGTCTCACTACTTGGAACGGTGTCGTCTCCCCATGAAGGCTGGGTCATGTCTAGGAATCGTGCCATCCTATTATTTTGATGTTGAAACAAACACTTGCAATTTTTTCCTATGGTCTGGTTGTTTCGGGAATTCCAACCGATTTGGAAGTCTGACTGAATGTGAGAACCACTGCAAGACATCAACAAATCCAATGCCAACTACGGCACAAGAGGAAGGCATTGGTGGACGAATGTCTGTTTTTGGCCTTCCCTGGAGACAGGATAGAATTGCTCCATCCATAGGAGAAGAAAGTGAGGATGGTGCAACTTCTTCTGGGAGAGGACAGAATAGGGGACTGGGCAAACCAGAGCCAAATTCTAACTCAACCTCTCTCCCAACTCCGGAAGAAGCTGAAGGTATGTAAAAGTAGTTCTTTATACTTATTGCAATGCAGCCTAGGTAAAATAAGTTTCTCTCCATAAAACCAATTCTCATTTTATTAATTTTGCAGAAGTTTGCAAACTTCCCCCATCCCAAGGCCCGTGTCGCGGTCACTTCCTCCGCTTCCATTGGGATTCATCTTGCAATTGTGCCAAACCCTTTGTTTGGGGTGGATGTCGAGGTAATCGAAACAACTTCCTGTCCGAATCCGAATGTCTCTCAGTATGTGGAAAGGAACCAACGATTGAACAATTAAACGAGGATGGGATACTATCGTGCAGCTTTGGAAATGAAATCCTTCGGGTTGGAGCTACTGTGAAAAAGTACAAACAAAATAAGAGGTGGAATCTCAATTTGAATTCGACATTAAACAACGAAATCCCAGACTCTGACCAACTTCCTTGTGGAGTTCCAATTTGCCAGTGTATAACACCACCTTCAGTGACGTGTTTCCAGACCTCGTGTCCAACTCCGGCACCACCCCCAACCACTCCATCTACGACAACTACACAAAAAGTGTGTGCTACTTCTAGTTGTGGGGCTAATTGCAAGGAAGCCATTGGATTAGATGGGTGTCCCACCTGTGACTGTGATGAGACTCAGTCTCAAGTGGAAATTGAAGAGATCTTTGTCCCGACTTTGGTTAAAGGACAAAGCTTATGAAATGGTTGTGTTCCGAACTTTCTCTGCGAGACGTTGTTGGTTTAATAAAGTCTAAAAGCCTTTCTCATCTGCTTCCTCAACCAAAATGACAACAAGCTATAGTGGCGGATAACATGACTCGTTTTGCATAACAATAACTTAATAATGCAAGAAACACATCTCTCGTCACAAAACTTTGTCTCCAACTCGACAAGTTTTTTTGTCTCAGACGTAACTTGTATACTCTAAGTTTTACTTTATAGACATTAGATGAAGCTCAGTACTGTACGTTTTGATGTATTACATGGAAGGCTGTCATGAATAAATTTTTATGGTTAAAAACCAAAGACAAAACTTAAATTGTCAGAATTTGCGTTGCAAATGCATTACTTGGACAATGGTTTCAATGTTCATTCCTGTCACCAAGCCATATAAATGTAGAACAAAAATGAGAACCACCAAAGCAAAGGATAATTAAGAAAGAGTAATTACTCCCAAAAAATTACTACCTAGCCAAAGCAGTGCAATTAATAGTGGTGTGGTTAACCAACCAGTCAGTAGTTTGGAAGTTGAGGATCATCTTCCACAATTTACCACCAACTCTCCCAGATTCTTTTGCTGGCAGAAGAAAAAAAACTTCAGAGTCCTGTCTAGTACACGATAATTAACAAACTTCTTACAATTAGTTTTCTTCTTCCTTTCCAGTTTTCTTTGGCAAAGCTAAATGTTGATGCTGCTCCTGCTTCTGACGGTGAAAGCAAGCAAAGTGATGGGTGCTTCATGCTCTCGGCACTTTGCAAAAGATTCGTAAAGGATGAAACTTAGTGGATAATTAGGTTTCAATCTGTTTATCTTCTTTTACTCTTCTGTTTAAAGGAAAGTTTGAAATACAGTCAGTCAGTTCAGGAGCTGTTAAAGAGAACTAATCTACCAACAACTTACTCCTTTTCATTCTTATCACCTCTCTCTTCCTCCTCAATTCCAGACCTTATTCTCCCAAATGGTTTAGTTGGCTGATGGCTGCATGGTTTGTTAAGTATTGGTTGACTTGGCTTTTGTCCCCAGGGAGCAATAACTAGTCTGGAAAACAATCCTTCGCTGAACAAATACCTTGCGGGTGCGTGCGTCTAGCGTCAAGTAAAGCAACTTTACTTGAATAAGCAGGAATTCAAATAAACCATCCCTATTCCTTTACATATGTGGTTGACTGATTTCAGCCGATGGCTGTAGATATTGCGTATTTGGGGGTATTACATAAGTAGAATTATCCAACGATTCCGTTGAACGGAGTGTTTCCCACCTGCCTTTTATTACAGATTTGTCGGGAGAAAGCTATAAGTATGCGTCCTGTTCTTGTCTTGAAACGGGTGGAGAAAAGTCTAAATAATAATATCTGAGTAAGTTGCCAGCTTAGATATTTGTGATGACGGACGACAAAGCGAAATTGACGCATAGTAAATGGGATAAAGGAATGTAAACAAGACATAAATTAGTCAGAGACAGTTTCACTCCTATTCAGCTCAATTCATTTTATGTGCATTTCTTTCATCTAACAACCCATTGAATTTGAATTGTATGCAAATTCATGTTTCCTTGTTTCCTTTTTAGCCCGAGCCAGAGGCGAAGGTGCTTATGTAACCATCACGGCCGTCCGTCCGTCCGTCCGTCTGCACGATATCTCTCTTTCTACTTATCCAATCGACTCCAAATTTTTACCAT
>JAAXNX010000194.1:0-39982 GCA_036491905.1 Folsomia manolachei
TTAAAAGTTATGAAATGTATTTATCTAAGAAGATTTTTGCCAAATGCCAATTAACAAAGCGTTGGATTTTCACTATTTCCAATTATTCTTTTAGGGTTAAAAATTTTAACTTAAAATTATTTAGCACCGACTAATTATATTATGCCTTGATTATTCTTATTGTTTGCAATTACGTTGTTAATTTAAATATTAATTATCATCTAGCATAGGTAATTAGTTATTTGCCTGTTACATTGGATCGAACAGCTAGAAGAATGCGTAGTTTTGTGGAATTACTATAACAGTACATTTTGATTTGGAATATTCCCCTTTACTTCCGTCAATTCACTAACGGTTCAGGTATTATTCGTTTAAGATTTTTAGTTATTAATTGCTTACATATTATACGAGCGTGCCACAGCACAATGAATTTTCTGACCAGACCCTAATATTTTTGGGTTGATAATCCGCTTGAGCATGAACAGTAATGATACTGAATTAAGCTTATGATTGATTTTAAAATCGCTTGATGGTGTATTCTTTATAACATCTTGCATGGAATGAAATTGCGATTCTTTTTTTAAATTCTACTATAAGCCTTAGATTTGCACACATTATTGCAAAGGTGGTAGATCATTATTCAAAAAATTCTGACAGATTACGTTTTAAACTTTGCAGGCAAGCTACGTCCCTAGAGTCTAGAGATGGGTGGGTGATTTTGTCTGGATCTAAGTCAAACCAATCTCAACTCCCATCAATGATGTGGTGCTTAAAAAACTGTTGACAGTTTAAACTTAAGATAAAAAGTATCCTATGAAAATTCGATTATAGACGAACTAGTCATGACAGTATTCAGTCAAAAAGAGTAAATTCGAGAAACTATTTATGATTTAACGCAAACCAAAGTAATAAAGTTGTTTGTTGATGGCGAACTGCATGAATTTAAAAACGTTTGTAATCCCTTTCTTGGGCGGTGTCATATTTTTGGCAATGGCTTAGGCGCCCGACCTGCTCCAAAGGTCGTACGTACACTCATCAAGTTTTTTGCACTAGTGGTTTGTCGAATCAATATGTGTACTTAAGAGCTCTTCAAACCCGGTACTTTTCCATGCATTTGGAATTTGAATAATTTCACAATTTTTGCCATTTACATCTTCATGAAGATTTTTGTGATATGCATTAACACCAAATCTGGAATCAAATCCAATAGACTAAATAAATGGTGTCATGCGTTTTATCCTTGTCCAAATATTTAGACAAAATATCCACTGTATCACAATGGGTGTCATACATATTACTTTGCCAATTTCTGGAGCCCTGTCATTGTTTATCTTCAGACTTTCAGTAGAAATGTTGTGTTCATAATATTATATTTTTACGTGTTCTTTTAAACCCTGGTCTGTAATTTATACTGGACCTGTTTCCTATCCAGTTCGAAGTTGCAGTGTTTTGCATACAATATTACAACTTGAATGATGCCCATAGATTTCCATACATGACGCCACAGAATGAAATATTTTCATGCCGAGGATTATAACTGGCCTGACTAATTTTGGAATTCAGCTACACGTGCAGTTACTCCAAATAAATCACTAACATGACCTTTAATCCCACCCAATAAATTTGCTGAACTATGCAATATTTCAGCTAACATATTCATATCAGTTGGTCCCAAGTTATAAAACCAACTTTTCCACGCTGCCCAGATATTTTAAACCGATCAAATTTCTCTAGCAGTGTATGCCTCAGTTAATTTTCTATTGAAATCCATGCTCATTCATAAACATGCATATCAAAAGCTCATGCATGGTCCTGGAATTCGCATTCTAATCTAAACGCGTCCTTTTGTAAATGTACAATTGAAAATGCTGCCTCAGCAAACTTCGGAAGGCAAAGGCAAAGTGGCAATACAATCCCGGCTCTGGTTAGCAATGATTGCTAGTCAGGCTTTCATTTTCATTCAATCAACTAACATGAGTGCTATAGTTAGATGGTCTTAAATATTTGAGAAGGAAATTTCTTGAGATAAGAACCTATAAATATGCACAGATCCTATTTCAACCATGATATGATGTCTTGTTCAGTAGCTGACTGAACTTCAGTTAAAGTAATCATAAGGCGGAGTTTGTTCTGTGATACGAGTAGTAATGTTTGATTCAAATTCAGGGATCCTGATTTAGCTTTGTCGCATTTTATCTAAAGAGCCGACAAGTGTCTCCGACAAGTGTCACTAAATATTTGAACGTGTTAATCTATTTCTACTGATTTTGTGTCCGCAGGATATCAGGTAAGATTCATACTCTCTGCATTTCTGTACCGATCAACGTATCAAACATTTAAAAACTTCTACTAGTTACAATTTGCAAATAGAAATAGCTTCATGACCCTTCTCATTCCTATTTCCTTTGTACCCTAAAAGGTCAAGACACCACATTTTATCCGGCTCAAGGTCAGAATTTGTTCATCAGTAATTGTCATCTGGCAAATTCTTTTGACTTCCGTGAGCTAATCAATATCAAAAGAAATTGGCTGAATAGATATTAATTTACAATTTGTAAACCATAAAAGTCTCTTCCTTTGTTTGCTGTTGTGTGGCTTGTATTCCTCAGTCCAACCGGACGACTGGTTTTCATCCAATAACAAAAATACAAAAATAAGACTTATCAGAATAGAAATCTACACAATTCCCTTTCACGTGTAATTTCTAGCATTTAATATTTTGGAACAAAGAAAACTCCTGAATTGATAAAAAGTAGAAATTATCATAGACCAACGTCTCCCATTCCCTCCCAACCTTCAACCAATGAAGAACGGAGCACACGAGAAATGTTGCTCCATTTCACTTTTCTTGTATCCAGTTTATTCTTGTTGATAAAAATTGAGAAAAAAAATCTTGTTCTACTTATTTTCAAAATTTCAAGAATTAAAGGTAAATTACAAGCATTAATTCCACAGACTTACATTTTACGCCGTACACCTCAAGGACAAGGGATTGATTGTGTTGTATTGCTCAAACAGGGAGCAAGGTCACTTATTATGTTCTCACGTGTGGTATCTTAGGGCTGGGCTCTTATTTTTAGTTTCCTGGGATAACGTTTTGTTTTCAAATTTTAGTGTCAGGGTAAAAATTTACTTTACTTTAACAGGAAGTTAGATTAGGTAGTGAACGTGGCTGAGAATCCAGTAATTATTGGTTTGAAAATGGTTGTTTTTTTGAGTCTGGCTTTTGTTTGTCGGACAATTATTTGGCTAAAATCATTGTGATGTAACAAATTTTGAATCATTTTCAGACTTGAAATTCTAAGGATTGATTGAATTGAGAGGTCAGTTTCAAATTGAATGGTTTCATTCATCAAGGAGGAGAGGATTGTCCCGGAGGACGTCACCTTTTATGGAGAAGTGGACATAGGCTAAACTTACCCAGAATCATGGATCCAAGGTATTTATTTTAAATTCTTTTAAATTGTTACTATTTGTAGTTCTGGTCTATCCAAGTTGTCCGTAGTACTGATATGCATAATAATATAACATGCTATTTATTTAGTGTTGACGAAATAGAGCGGACGGTGTTCGATTATGGTCACACAAATGATCAACCTCTGGGAATGAATGAGGATGACGAGCGGGAGAACGATGCCGTTGAGGGTGAAACTAATTCACTTCGAAAAGCGTGGTTGAAGAATTCAGGCGGAAGCAGACACAGTCAAGAAAGAGTATGTTTATTTATATTGTAACTCATAGAATGTGCACTGGACAGATGAAAATTTCATGTCGACATCTTCATAAGTTTTTATTTCCTACTTTCAGGGAATTACGCCAGAGAGAAGTGAAGACAGACCTTGTGAACCTCACCGTACCAGGCCACCTTCCAGAGTATGCTTATTCTCATTGTATTAACTCATTCATACCGTGCGATGAAAATTTGATGTCATGAATCTGTATATGTGACGTCTTTATTTTCTTCTTTCAGGTAATTACGCCAGAGAGAAGTCAGGACAGACCGTTTGAATCTCATCGTTCAAGGCCACCTTCCAGAGTATGTTTTTTTACGTTGTAACTTATTCAGTACGCACTAGACAGATGAAAATTTGATGTCATGAATCTTTATATGTGACGTCTTTATTTACTATTTTTAGGTAATTACGCCCGAGAGAAGTCAAGGTAGACCTTTTGAACCTCGTCTTACAAGGCCATCTTCCTTGGAGGAATATCCTGACATATTCTTGGAACGAGAGAAAACGGAACGGTGAGGTTCAAAATTTATCCAGTAAGCTAAAAGCACGGAAAAATAAAATGTTGGCTGTCACTGTGTGCTGCCTTCCAGATGCCGAAATCCAAGTCCAGATAGGAGTGTGGAGCGCCCCAATGCCAACGCTCAAGTTAGTCTTAGGCCCAATGCCAACGCTCGCAATAGTGTGCCTGAGGATACTAGTGGGGGCGAACAGGACAGCCGAGGTTACAGCACGAGTTTTGGAGTTTCACCTGTCCAAGAATTGGACCCCCGACTTCGTAGAAACAGAGATGATCGCTTGTACGTTTTGCTCACTTCTACGACTTCATGAATGAGTTTATAATCTCACAGTAGAAATAATGTATTTAATGATTTGGTGTTTTATATATGCAGGCATCCAAGTTCCGCATCTGATAGACGTGCACAGCGCCCCAGTAACTACGAGAGCAATTTTGAAGGTGCGGAAAACGTTGGCAGATGCAGCGAGGGCAGCTATCAGAGTAACAATAACCCAAGAACTCGCAGCGATCAAAGATTTTCGACTTTTCAAGAATCGGATAATCGACAGGGCTATTGTGATGAGGACTATCATCAGCGCTGGTAAGAACTTTCAAAATTCTGACCTCTATGTGTTTGATAGGTCGAACACATTGCAAGTAGTTTTAGAATATTTCCCACAAAGGTTAAAATATTCGGAGATTTTTTTGAACTTTCGTAAAAACTAGAAAACAATTCTAAGATTGCAATTCTAAGATTGTACATGTAAGATTTGTTATTTTTAATTATTTTTAGTGCAAAACGACCCTGTTACAGACGTGAAATTCTCAGCAGCAGTGAACCTGAAATAGGTCTGGGTAATAGCAGACGCAGTCCGGAGGAAAGTGGTTACAATCAATTTGAAACAATTAGCAGCACCACCAGCTCAAGCTTCCACGTGCCATTGCCATCTGCTCCTTTGCCCTCATCGCTTGTTTTGGACGAGTCGTATGATATAGATAATGCAGGAGGCCTCTCAACGCCCTTGTCTTGTGATGCTCCACAGAGTCGGAGGCCGATACAAGCGAACTTTCAAGTACCATTGCCATCTGCTCCTTTGCCCTCATCGCTTACTTTACTAGAGGACGAGTCGTGTGATATAGATAATGCAGGAGCCCTATCAATGCCCTCGTCAGCTCCACAGAGTCAGAAGTCGATACAAGAAATGGCAAGAACGAACTTTCAAGTACCATTACCATCTGCTCCTTTACCTGCATCGCTAACCTTACTGGAAGATGAGTCGTGTGATATTGAAAGCCTACCAACTCCCGGTGATGATAGTTTAATTCATATATCATTCAAGGACCCCAATGAACCACGTGCAGAAAGTCAAACTGAGAGGAAATTAAGACAAGGGAGGAACATTGCATTTTCAGCGTCTGTTATAAGGTGTGGATGGAGATTAGCAAATATGAACAAAGCAAAAATGAAAGCGCTAGAGTTAAATACAAAAACCGGAGAAAATCAAGAACAACCTTTTCAAAATATAGAGACTTCAGCGACAGATACTAACGATCCAGGAAATTGCATTGAAGAAGTCCAAGAACAACCATTACACAATATGCACAATTCAAGAAATTGCGCCGGGGAAAACCAAGAACAACCACTACAGAATGCAGCGATTCCAATGACGGATATTAGCAACCCAGGAAATTACATTGTGTCTCCGATTCCTGATCGGCTCAAGAAGTGTCTAAAAACTGCAAACAATGTTGGAGTTCGAAATACCACTCTACCTACAATTCCTGATAGACAACTAAAAAAAAGCAATAATGACAAATCAGCAGCGGAATTGCCAAACAATCCTGGAAATAGCATTATGGAAATTCAAGAACAACAACCTGTGGAGATTTCAACGACGAGTACTAGCAATCCAGGAAATTACATTGTGTCCGTAATTCCTGACAGACTCAAGAAAATCTTAAAAAACGCAAACAATGTTGGAGTTCGAAATGCCACTCTACCTACAATTTCTAGCCGACAATTAAAAAATACTAATGCCACAATTTCTAAGCCGTCTAAGCAATCTTTAAAAAATCAAAATAATCCGACAAAACAAATGCCAAGGAATGAGCCAATCAAACTTAAGAATGGCGCTGCATCTTCTACTTCCGCTCAAATAAAGGAATCCGCAAAAATTACCACCAAAAACAATGCAGGAAAACAGGTTCAAGTTACTGCGCCATACGACCTAAGGAAAGGCACTGCAAGAAAACAGGTCCCAGCTAATGCGCCGACACTGGAGGCCACTGGCATTTCCTCCTCCGCGACTCCTACTCGGATCAAGAAAACCGCAAAAATTACCGCCAATCCTGTAATACAGGCCTCAGCTAAAGGGCCAAATGACCTGGGGAAACGAATTGCATACACGATTCCTAGCCGGATCAAGAATTCTTCGATGAACACCAAGTCACAGAAACAGCAGAGCAAATATCAAAAGAAAGATGGGAAACTGCCGCATTCAAGCTCTAGTCAATTTCCAGAGTCACTCACTAAATCTGTTAATAACAAATCCAGATCTTCAAAGAAACAGTCGAAGAAATCTAAAAGCCATGACTCGGAACAAACTACAGCTGAGCAACCTGCAAATATTGAGATGAACCAATCATCGGGTTCTTCAACTGCAATTGAAGCCAACGATCGTAATACGGCTCATGCCCAACCCATTTCCCCCCCGGGGCCATCTTCTGATGATGTTGTCTTTCTTGAGGCCAGGAGGCCCCCTGCCAATTTGTTAGAGGCCCATTTAACAGGTTTGTGTATTATATTTATTTGCAAATCTCGTCTGGTGTTTGATTGACATAATTTCTAAAGTCTTGTAAACGCATTTTTTTATTTTTCAGGGGTCCAATTTCAAGATTTGAAGTCACAATTGCACGAGGCTTTAGTAATGTGGAAGGAACAGCGTGGGCAACCTTTTGAGCAAGCTACCATTCAACAGCCTGTAACTCGACACCATGTAACTCGACAGCGACAGCCTGTAACTCATACTCAACAACCTGTAACTCAACCCATCATAGAATCTACTTGCAATGAGCAAAACACCCGAGATAATCAATTGCTAATTGAAAGCCCAGGCTCTATACTAGATAACGCTTTAGTAGTTCTTCCTGAAACTAATGAAGCACCAGATCCAGATGAACCAAGCTACACGTTACAAATACGCAGTGCAGTTTCTTCTCCATCTCATTCTCCTATTGCTGAATCCGGCGATTTATCTCTAACAGAAGTTACAACTGAAATACCAACTCAGATTACCTCTTGTTCTACAACGGATAACCAGCTAAACAATAATCCTACCGACGCTAATAATGCTCGCTCAGATGCAGATGAACCAAGTTACACTTTACAAATACGCAGTGCAGTTTCTTCTCCATCTCATTCTCCTATTGTTGAATCCAACAATTCATCTCGACTAGAAGTTTCAAATGAAATGCTGACTCAGATTAACTCTTATTCTACAACGGATAACCACTTAAGCAATAATGCCATCGACGTTAATGATGCTCGCTCAGATCCAGATGGACCAAGTTATACTTTACCAATACTCAGCGCAGTTTCCTCTCCATCTCATTCTCCTATTATTGTTGAATCCAGCGACTCATCTCGGCCAGAAGTTTCAAATGAAGAAACACAGATGGAAATTAATTCCTGTTTTACAATGGATGACCAGCTAATTAATAATGCCAACCTCTGTAATACTCACGGACTGGACAATAATTCTTCTTCAACATTTGTGCTTCCTTCCTTACCACCACCACCATTATCTGGGCTGGATAGGAACGAAGGAAACGCCACCCCAAAGTCTTCAGTGTCGCCAGCTTCAAATTTGGTAGTGGATGAATCTGTTCATAAACCATCAAATAAAGAATCAAATCCTAGTCAAATCGGTGAATCATCCAGAGAGCAAGATTCTTCAATTGAAAATCAGACTGAAGAACGTTCTGAAGACTGCAGACCACCCGCTGAACATTCGTCCGAAAAGGAACATGATTCTGAGATGCATCAAACGACTGCCATAGCTTCTAGTACAATTAACAGCGGCACTACGCCACTTGTGGATCTCGATGATGACGAACGAGATTTACCAATCCTTCGAATCCGCACAGACCTATTTTACACTCCCGCCGATGAACGTAGAGAAGACATTTTGAAGGAATTGGAAGCCTGTACTGAAACCGTTTCTGTGTCAGTAGCAACTGCTGTGAGCAATCTTGATTCTGCTCTTCTAACGGGTTCTGTTCCAGACAAACTTACGAAACTGAAAGACCTTCGACTAACCATGATCAACGGTTTGCTCTCACTGGACTCCATAAACGTCCAATTTGAAGCTGAAGATCTTGAGACGCATAACGTCACGGATAGCTACAACTTTGCCAATGTTCTTCAGATACCAATCGAAGAGATGGCAGAGTACTTTCTAAAAATTCTTGCAGTTTCGTTTTTTATCCGTGAACCCGCTTGTGCTAAGTATACACCACAACTAAGGATCTTGTACTACCGCCTCAGCCGTGTTCTCAATTATTATGTCGCTGGAGGCGACGCTACCCAAACGGAGGGGAATTTACAAAACATTCTGCTCGTTATTAGCGCTCGAACCGGAAGATTTAGAATTACTCTCGAAGAAATTACACGGACTTGGGATTATGTGCGAACCTTCCATATTATTACAGAAGTCAACACTAATTGCGTATTGTTCGAACAGTCCGTAGTGGGTTTCGAAGGATTTTCTGAGCAGTTGGACGCCATTGTTTGCAAAGTTCGTGATATTACTTTCAGAAACAACAATATGTTACCACCCCCTCGAGAGAGTGAAGCTCAAAATTACTCATTCGAAAATGATATGAAAATCCTGTTTGAAATCCGTGGAAGGGAACGTATATATTCGTAGTTTCAATTCGAATTTTTTTTCGAATATATTCGGTTCGATTCGTCGAATATCGAATCGAACCGAATCGAATCGAACCTTACCCTGGATTCGATTCGTCGAATCCGAATCCACTGGTAGATTTGATTCGAAAATTCGAATCGAACTGTACATTTTTTCGAATCGAACCGAATCTAGCATATATTCGGTTCGATTCGGTTCGATCGGAGCACTGTGCTCAACTACTTACTTACTCTTCTGTTCTGAAACGTTGTCAAAATACAGAATTCCTTACCTGCCTGGTTAAATCAAATTTACAAATATGCATTATTTATTTTTTATGACTAATAGATTAGTAGTCAATTACAGTATATTTATAAAAATCAGTTTTTTTAAAATTTGTGTCCGCGAGGTCTCCGTAAATTTGTACATGTACAACTTGAGTGATTAGTAATTATAGATTGATTATTGATTGCACTTTATTCCAGAAATCAATAAAGTCCCGTTGTTGCCAATTCCTCTTGCAACTCGCCTCATTGATATTTAACTCGTCAAGCATTGAGGATAAGCTTTTATCCCCATAATTTAAAATTGATTTCTTGTAAATGGAGAAAAGAACTGTTTGCATTTATTTTATTTTGCATATAAAGTAGAACGACGCGCCACAGGCCCATAGACATCATGACGGAGTAAGTAGTGGTACATTGAATTAATGACAAAGTTAATCTTTCGAGTACGCATTGGGTTTGCTTGGCATTAGCTTTATTATTTAATATATCATCTATGTGGCTATTATACATTGAATGCATATTTATTCCAACGACCTTACTATGCCTAGGCTTTGCCAGGAATATTTTACAAAATAGATTACCTCAGTTTAGTGTACTGTAGGAAACAACAACAAAGAATTTTGAAGAAAAAAACAAGCTCACAAAACATAACAAAATGGGCCAGCGCCACAAAGAAAAGACAAAGTTCCAATGTAAAAAATAACGAAATCAAATCATAAAACAGCATGAACGTGGTAAAGTAGCTGTTCTATTTTAGGAAGTATCATCAAGTTTGGACTTCTTGTATCCTCGACTTGAAGGCTCAGAAGGACGCTTCAAAGCAGCCTGCTGCTTTACAAAACAGTACGCAGACTCTGAAATAAATATAATTTTTGATTAACTTCTAGTGACTAGATTACTAAATTTGTAAAGTTATTTTTAATAATAATTCCTGTACCTTGAAGCCATCGAACTTGAGTTGCAGGACCGTAGCCCTTCTCATTCTTTGCTGCGATGCGGAAAATAATGGCTGGTTTCGTCGTGGTATCGACTTGGGCCGTGGAAAGTGATGCATTTGGAACGGTGCATTGGTTCGATGGGCCACAATACACTCGAACAAATGAAAGACTGGTGGCCCCTGCCTTAACGTTCATGTCCATCTAAAACAATTTAAAAAAAAGAATTTAAAATCAAAATATCAGGTTCCAAAAACCTAACCTAACTAGTACATCCAATTCAGTATTAACTACCAACCTGACTTTGGTTAGCGGAGGATTGTTTTACAGCCAAATACACAGAGTACTCTAGAATGTCACCGAATGTGTTGTTGCTTGGTGGTTCCCAAGAAATAAGAGCTCCTTCCAAAGCTTTCGAAATTTTTATGGCAGAAGGTGCTCCCGGAAATCCTAAATAAATAAAACATTATATGAGCTAATGGTTCAACTTAATCAAAGATTGGTCTCCCATCTCCCGAGAATTTTATTTCTTCTAGATTAATAGTGTGAGGCTTACCCGGCAAGCAAGTTTTGAATGCTGCGGCCTATAAAACAGAAAAAAGTATAATACATTAATTAACAGACGCTACAAGAAAATAAACTTTTTACCTCGCTCCATGGGCCTCTACCACAGGCGTTCATTGCAGCCACGCGGAATTTATACGCTGTCCCGGGTGACAACTCTAGACGTTTTTTGATGAATTCCAAATCCCTACTAACATCTGCATCTGGGACAAGATTGCACAGCTTTTCATTTACATTAAAGTATTGCTTCACTTGAAAAACGGTGTATTTTGTGTATGCCACGTCAACCCAACGCTCTTTTCTATCGTCTTCAGGGGGAACGATGGGAACGACGGATTTTATGACATTTTGTTGTTGAATTGTTGGGTTTTGTACTGCAACTGGTACTTGAATTTCAGGAGGGTTTGTTGGTGTTGTTAATGCTGATTGATTGCTGACATCATTTTGTGATGACCTGGCAGTGTTCACTGCTGCAGATGCAAGAGTGCTCAGGAGGTCGGAACACTCATCATCCATTGAGTTTACGTCACCGGTGACATGGTCGTTGCTGACTTGTTGTTTAAGTGCGTAGACAGCTTCGGACCATACTTCTTTTCCCTCTTCTTGAGGAGGAGGAATAGCAACAGACTCCATCAAATTTGATGGTAGGTTAATTTCGGTAGGAGGCCTTGTGGTTATAGTTAATCCAGGTAGATTGCTTACATCATTTTGAGATGACCGTGCAGTGTTCACTGCTGCTGATGCAAGAGTACTAAGCAGATCAGAACATCCATCATCCATAGAGTTCGTATCACCTGCAGAGTTGTTCGCCTGTTGTTGAATATCCGTCCAACCCTCCTTTGGGCCGTCTTCAGGAGCGGAAATTGAAGTAGGCTCTTCCGCATTTTGTTGGATCGTTGCAGTGTTCACAGCTGCAGATGCAAGAGTACTAAGTGGGTCAGAACACCCATCAATGGCGGAGTTGGGATCGCTGGTTAACTCGTCATTGCTTATCTGTTGTTGAGAGGCAGTAGTGATTTCCGTAGCTGAAGAATTCTCTTCCACGGCGTCAATATTCCCACCTATGAACATCATAATATGTGTTATGCCATACTATTCATTTAATTTTAAAGACATGACAAAAAATACAAGTCGAGCAAAAGTTACCTCCTTTAAGTTTCAGCCATGGGTTATACCACGAAAACGTAGATTTGTCAGTGTACCGGATAACTCCAGATGATCCCCCTTTTAATCCCATAGTCTCTGCGGTGTTAGTGGCATCTGAAAAGCCACGTGAAATTAAAATTACAGATATTACAAGGAACAATGCATCCATTGCTATTACCAGCCATTTCCTCATCTCCGGGTAAGACTTGGCCCGCTCCTTGCTCATCCGTACCAATCAATTCTGCAGCTTCTTCAGCAGTCAGCGTTTCACCAAAATTTTCCAAGCTTACTCCCAATGCATCAGCCTCTTGTACGTTAACTTCTATATTAATAAATATACAATACTGTATATAACACTGCGTATACAAATTAGGGACAGTTTTTAAATATATCAACGCTACCTTGACCGGAAGTTGAGTCCACTTGCCCATCTTGCGTACCGCTTGGTCCAGCTGCAATTGTAAACTGACCAGGATTTGAACTTTGTTGCAGAACGACGATTTTCTTATCGCCTCCGCCTGGTCCAATGGATTGAACTGCCTGCAAAACCTGGGGTAGAGAACCAAATGTAAACCACACATTTATTCATAAAATGAAATCTTCATTTAACTCACTTTTCCTCCAGCCGCATTGGGCATCAACGCGAATCTCTGGCCTCCAGGCATTTGGATAGACACGGGCTTCCCACCAATTGATATCTGTTAAATTGAATTTGTTAGGAATGTTTTAAGGCATGTTGATACATGTACGATAGTTTATAACTTTATTATAATTGTTCAGCACACGTACCTGCTGTCCTGCTACCATTCCTTGAGGTAGAGTCAATACTTGCCCGGAAGAAGTGATATACTGCGTCTGTTTTAGAGCTGTGGGTGACATTTTATTATTATTACTTTATTTATTAGTCGATAGATGAATCACAAACGAATAAAAAAAATCATATTTACTTGTAGTAGTTGACGTTCCAGGTGTTGAGACCATAATCATCCTGACCCCTTGGTTTCCAGCACCTGCTGATTGAAGTGCAGATGCTGTTGTTCCGGCAATGGCAGTGGTTGCCATACCTTGGTAATTTCGAAGAGCAGATGCTTGAGTAACAACTACGTACTGAGTTCCTCCAGGGCGTGTGGTCATGGTGCCTCCTGGACCGGGTCTAAAAACGAGGGTTGGTCGGTTGTTGGCGTCGTATGGTTTATTGATTACAATGTTTCCAGCAGTGCTAGGAACCATTCCTCCACCTGGAGCAACCAGTCTGATAATGTTGGGGCCACCGGGCTTGGCTGGGTTATTCCCAGTAGTCCCTTGGACAACCTTTTGTACTTGAGCGTTGGAAATCATTCCCTGATTGGTTTTCAGCACTGTAAATAATTGTTGACCAGTGTTAGAGCCAGGGGTACCTCCAGGTTTTTGAAGAATAATTTGTTTGACATTGGAGCCGGGTCCCATTTGCCCAGGATTCACAATGCGAATTGTCTGTGTGGTGCCGCCTGCGCCTTGAAGCTTTATGGGAGTTGTGGAAACCAGTTGTCCTGCAGTATTCCCTCCTCCCGACTGAACTACTTTGACGGTGTGTGGGGTCTGTATTTTTTGAGTGGCCGCTGCAGCCGCAGCAAGTGCATTCATTCCAACGAGGCTCGAGGCTGTGTGAGTCCCAGGTTGGGATCCTTTAATAATCGAGGGTCCACTTGTTGTAGATGTCCTCATGGCACTGGCCATTGTGGTGGGAGTGGCTGTTCGCAATCGAACAATTCCTCTTGAACCAGTTGGAGGAGTGGCAGAAACAACTCTGCTAAATGTGCCTCGTGATGCAAAAAGTGCGTTGCTAGCAGTGCCAGCTAAGTTAGCTGGCAGAGAAATTAAGCTAGAGGCAGCAGGAAGATTTGCGGGACTGTTAGTGTTGGCCATTGCAGATGTTAATGGCATGTTAAGAGCAGTTGTCGGCATCGCAGTTGGATTAGAGTTTGACATTACAACACTCATTTGTGTCGATGAGGCAGGAATAATACCTGGAATTTCATATGTTTTAGGACTCAATATTATAATAGGCTTTCCATTAAAATTTAAATTTGATGCCGTACCTCCTGCAGTCATGGCTTGCATAATCTGTGGCGATGAGGAAGGAATCGGAAAACCCATGTTTGTTCCAACAGGATTCTGAACATCCTTCGCATGATCAAATTTGCAAAGTTGTAGTAGATACCCCTCGGCTCCAGGCACGGCTGGCCAGCTAACTTCCAGCATGTTTACGGCTGCCCGAGAGAGTTGTACTTTTGCAGGGGCCAAAGGCTTCTCCACCTCCAAATACCACAAGTCCTTACAGCATACTTGGTTATTCCAGGCTTTACGGTATCCATCCCTTCCAGACCAAATGTATAATCGTGTGTGAATCGCAACCGCGCAATGACCTTCCGAATCAAACAATAATATAAATATTACAACCTTTCCTTTAATTTAAAAAATGTGAAACAAATGAGTATACACTAACCTGCACGAGCTCGAGGAATTGTGTCATCCAACATGTCCTGCTGAATACTTTCCCAAGTCATGCTGTCAATATTCAGAACAGCCAAGGAGTTGGTGCACTTCCACTCCTTCTCATGGACATTGGTCTTAACATCATCCACCAACAGAGGAACCCAACCTCCAAACACGTACATCTTGTTCCCAATAAGTGTAGCGCTGTGAAGAGACCTTGGAAGTGGAGTTTTCCCAAAAAAGCTAGGCTTCACCCAAGTCATCGTTTCAATCATGAGCGTCCACAGGTCTCCTAGTCGACATCCACTCATCCCTCCAAAAATGATTAACTTGCTCTCCGTCCCATGCTTATTGGAGTAAGCGACACACGTATGAGATTCTCTGGGTGATGGAGCTTGTCCAAAAGTCAGTGGTATTTCCCACGAGCCCGGTCCATTGGTGACCAACTGAAGAATATAGAGATCATTAAGATAGCGAGGAATATTATTCTTCGGATCGTCACTCTCATTTGCTAATCCTCCAAATAAATAGACTTTATCATTGAGAAGTGTGAAACTGTGACCAAGTCTGGGACAGGGTAGATCTCCTTGCCGAGGGAGTTTAGGCTTCAACTTCTTCCATTCCCATCTTGATGCACTTAGTTCATACAAATCATTTGAGTATCGCCCATATTCCACCATCCCTCCAAAAATGAGCATTCTTGTCCCATCCACGACGAATCCATAAGCAGCACAGCCCTGTGGGATGTCCCCCTTCACTCCAGGAGAGTACCACTGATTAGTCATCGTATTGTAGACGTGAAGTTCATCAACAATCCCTTCATTCCCTCCACCAAATACGACCATCAAATCCTTTATGGCTACGGCGCGATGACCATGTCGAGGTCTCGGTTGAACTCCAGTAGTATCCGTGACCTTCTTCCATTTCAGCACGGGTGGCGTCGCCTCCACGATGACGTCCGTGTTGAACTTATTGCTGGCACTGGTGCTCCCACCCACTGTCATGGATACTCCGTCACTGGTGGAGGATACTCCATCCGCTCCCATATCCCCAAATTCCGTGCTGGCCATCTTCCTCCTGACCCTAACTAAATAATACTACTCCTTCGGACGGAATGGACCTTATCTAAGTCTAGGTAACCATTCGGCACTCTCCACACTCGGATACTGAGAAATAATTAATAATATTGGATAAGGTAAGAGATTTGTTTTTTTTGGAGAAGAGATGAAGCTGAGGATTCGGTTGCTTCACTTTGTTGTTTTACAAGCGGGTCTAAAATCCTTGGCTCTTTTTGAAATGGCCGCTCCTTCACTCCCGTTCACAAAGTCACTTCTCTTCAATGCAGCGTGTAAATGTTTACTGCATGAGTTTTATAAGTTTTATGGACCCAATATTTTCTAAAATTATGTAAAGGCCGACTTTTTGAATTTTAAATTTCTAACAGTATTAGAGTAATTTATTAGCTGTCTTTTCTTGTAATTGGAACTAATGCTGTGGGGAAATTACTAACTTCAAACTACTAATTTCAAGTCAGACTGCAGGGGAAGAATTACATAGCATCCCAAGTTATTTGGCATGTATTCAAGAAATTCAATATTCATAATGCATAAGTGGAGGGGACTCAGCGGACTATCATTGCATGTTTTAAATTCATTAGTTGAAGGGATCCATAAGAAATGGCTTATTTGTGAACGCATAAAGTCAACGGGAAAATTNGGAGGGGACTCAGCGGACTATCATTGCATGTTTTAAATTCATTAGTTGAAGGGATCCATAAGAAATGGCTTATTTGTGAACGCATAAAGTCAACGGGAAAATTGCATCAAATCATAGATGGTACTGTGGGTCATGTTCAACTCATTTTAACCAAGTTGCAGAGTTGGACAAAGGAGCGTGGCTCAAATTGAGACACTCTGAATTAAATCCTACGACAAAAGTAGGATCGAGAAATTGGCTCTGCATAAAAATCAGACAATGGTATTGGGTCCAAAAGAGTGTTTGAAAGTTAGTCATTTATTTCGCCAAAGTCATAGATCCTGGTTATTTTTTTATTTTATCCAAAAAAACCCACTAGTTACTAGTCTCAAATTCCGTTTCGACCCAGTAAAGCCCGGGTTTGGAGTCTCCTAATAACTAACGAATTGGTTTTAAAAGGCTATGACTGTGGTGTTGGGAAAGGGTTCATAATGCCTGCTCCAGGAAATTCCTGACAGGAATGCGTTTGATATTAAGACAAATCTAGAATGGGTTGTTGTTTCCTAAACGGAGAATAATCACGGTAACAATAAAAATATCTGGAAGTGACCTTTAATGTAAATACAATTAGTATTGAAGTTATATACAAGGGATGGAGACACAAGTATTTTCAATTTACATCCATTCCATACATCTCCACTGGAGATTCTCCAGTCTAAGGATTTCTTCTGGTACATATTACTCCAGCCACCTTTTTTACCTCACTCACCAACCACGGTCAAGTATTTTGAGAAAACGCTTATTTTATTTCCATCAGTCTTCCATGTAGCAAAAGAAAGAAAGGTATGCCATCTTCTCTTCTCCATCCCTTAAAAATCCAGAGAAAGAAACCACGATCCCTGCCTTAAGGCACTGGCTCACTCAGCATATTTTGTTTAGCATAACAGGGTGAGGTTGCTTTAACAAACTTTTCTTTTATTCTCCTACCTCTCATTGTTGGCTAACATTACCATTTTACCACCTACAGTACCATTACCATACATATCCTATCCTACCCACTCACCATACCATAACTAGTCTGCCCCGCATCTTTATTCGTAACATTCTTAATTCTCCTATCGTCCTATAATGGCTTACCTTTACCTCCTTGGAATTCTATGCTCATACAAAATGTATAACTTTTTAGTAAACGAATTCCCTGCCTAGGTGATAATGTGAGATGATTCAAAAATCACGTCAATGATCTCATGACTTGGAATATTCCGATAATTTTATCTACACAGGATGAGGTGTAGGGAGAAGAATGGAATGACATATCTCATTTGTAATTATCCCAGCCAGAATTAACCACTTGTTGCTTCGCTCTGATTTCTAAACGATATGATTTCATTTCAACTCCACCGGAAACCAGCTCCACTCTCTCTCACAATAATAACTCAAGAAAAATGTTTATAGCCACTCCATGCAATTTTACTCATCCGTTCTCAGTTCCAATATTTAAACTATTCTTTCCCTCAGCACTTGCCATCCTCTCTTCAACTTGTGTGATGCGTGCTACAATTTTTTGTAGTTGAATCGTTGACTGAGTGAACCTTACAAATATGCAATGTAATGCAATACAAGTTGTTGGATGGGAGGTTTGGGTTGAGAGTTCCTTTACTTCTTTATATACACTTACTTACTCTCTGTTCATCCACCTTAAAGACCATACATGGATGGGCTTGCTTGGCCTACAATAACAGAAAGTACATCTCTTCTTATTCATTTTTACGTAGTATGGTATTTTACTTTGTACTTGGTTGTGGTATGTGTATTCTGCTCTGTCTACGAGATACATAGCATAGCGCAACATTTTCATCCACAAATTTAACACCATCATTATTGAATCATATTCATTTTTTCCTGTAGTTGGAGCACAAGCCTTTTAACCATAAGAACAAGGTATATATGCAGTTGTGTATCCTCAAAAGGTTAGGAATGAGAGGCACCCCTTTATCCATTTGTATTATACCTTCAAAACAAATGCATTGCTAAGCAAAAAGTAAATAGTTTTAGAGTTGGTGGATGGTTTGGAAAATATAAATTACTGATCCGGAGATTCGCATTTGCAAATAAGACTTTTTTTGGGGTTGAGTTCTCGGATCTCATCTGTGTATTATTCATTCATGCAGTGAGCAATTGGAGGCTAATATATAAATGTGGTTCGGAATCCAGTGAACTTCATGCTGAAACAGTTGTGGAGACAATACTGGAGTTTGAGTTGTCATTATTTGTATCAAATTCCATTATTGGTATCATTAATGGTATCAAATTCCAATCTTTGTGGATTCAACGCGTCACTGATATCATCGTCTCCATTCCATTGCCGAACTTTTAACGTAGTTCAGCATTTTAATTTATGGAACCATTTGCACAATTGATAATCCGATATTGAATAAACATTTTAGGTTTTTGCAATTTTGCAATTAAAACAAGGATTCATATCCAAGTGTTAAAATAACAAGCTAATTATTTCAAAAAGCTGTTTTTATACTGTGCTAAAAAGTGGTGCCAAGTCAGTGGTTCGGGAATGCAACACGGGTTCTGAAGTGCAAGATTGTGAAGTGTGAATCAGAAAAAAGGCACGCAACAGTTTGGCATAATCTACGGGTTTTTTGGATTGAGCTTTAACACGCTTGTGGAGAAAGTCACTTTCTCCGGGATTTTGGATGGATGCATGAAATTAAAACGAAATACTGTGAAATACTGTGAAATACTTCCCTTACTTGGTCTGCAAGTTATTAACGAATGAATGCTGCCACATTTAATGACAAAATTTGTAGTGCTTCAAAAGTTTGAGTTACGAGTTACGTGTCCGATGAATCATCAACCGCATTGACTGATGATGTAATAATTAACCCAGAATCCCAGTTTATTTTTAAGGTATGTTTCCTTAAAGAATGGCATGCTAATTTTTAGTGCAGCATTTTGAAATTTATTCCATGAGGCAACAGGTGGTTTGGGTATATGGTTGGCTATACCTCCATTTAATTAAAGTCATGTGCACCAACAAAGTAAAATGAAGATTAAGAATCTTAATCCCATTTTACTTTAACTACTAAAATTCAGAATTGCACAATGTACTACAAAACGACGATGAAATGCATAGTTGTAAACTTGATATTTAGTTCGAGAAAGGGAAATAATTCCGTGCAGAAAAATTCGGGGTTTGTATACCCAGGAATCCAAGACCTGGATAGCGTTTGTGAACTGTAGTACTATCGGATAATTACAACATTATAAAAGTAGCAAATTCAATATATAAATATGCTGGCAGATGTCGAATTAGGGCTAATCTGTTGTGTAGTACTAAAATCGAGTTGTAATTCCATGATAAAATAAGTCTAGGGCGAATCTTGTGCCATACGGGCATTGGCACCTTGTTTTTTTTCATTTATATTTTCAAAATACGACTGAATTTTCATTCAGGGGACCAGAAATACACATTTTTAGTGCCCGACTTGGTTTGAATAGTTGTCACTTACAATTGTTAGTGTAATTTGTCATTAATTAGCGTCATAAAATGGAAACATTAGTTTTTATAAGTGTGCATTAACATGAATGAAATGGTGCATTGCAATAGCACCACCGAATTTTCGGTAACTTAATCGTTGTACGGATTTTGTTGCAGATTTCGGGAGCAAAGGTTTTTTATCTAAAAGGATAAAACCTCACTTTTCATTGGCAACCCGGCAAAATTTATCCATGACATGACCGGAAATGACAAAATTCCCAGAAATCCAGGGGTTGTTCCGCTCCGAACGATTCTGAGGAACTTTTTAAACCTGGTCGAGAGCTGTGAAGCTGGAATTGGCGATGGGAGCAGTGCGTATGAAAAAGAGTTTCAAGTAAATTAAACACAATTTTCACTTCATTCTAAGTAAAATATTGACACATCAGCACATTATGGATATCTGCTTTTTTCAGGAGCTGAAACAATTTAGCGAAAATCTAAAAACCGATCCAGCCTATTTATGTAAGGAAGGCGAGAAACCCGTGAACCGAAAAAAGAATCGTTACAAGGACATTTTACCATGTAATTAAGACTATAAATATTATACCATGAGTGATAACAATGCATTACTAAATTTGCTTTATTTCCTTAGTTGACTATACTCGTGTGATATTGAGTGACTTTGGTGATGTTCCGGGCAGTGATTACACAAATGCAAATTTCATTAAAGGTGCGAGTGGCTCTTCGGCATATATTGCTTGCCAAGGGCCACTCCCCCACACTGTCAACGACTTTTGGAGGATGGTGGTCGAGTGTGAGGTCCAAGTCATCGTTATGGCCTGCAATGAGCAAGAATCCGGAAAAGTACTTGATATATCCAAGCTCTGAATATTATGTAATACTGTGATTAATACAAATTTCGTTTTTAGCACAAATGCGAAAACTACTGGGTGGAAGAGGAAGGAGAGGAACGGGAATTTGGTCAGGTTAAAATTTGGCTGAAGAAATGTCGCCAAGTATGTCCTGACTTTTTGGTGCGGACCATGCGAATAAGTTACACAACGGCCAAGGGTGAAATAGGTTAGAAATCAAAAACACAAAATATCGAGAGATTTTGTGATAATTACCAATTCTAATTTTCTTTGGCAGAGGAG
Organism: Folsomia manolachei; assembly: GCA_036491905.1. Lineage (NCBI taxonomy): Eukaryota > Metazoa > Arthropoda > Collembola > Entomobryomorpha > Isotomidae > Folsomia > Folsomia manolachei. The sequence continues at coordinate 20,866 of JAAXNX010000194.1, forward strand.
AGAAATGTTTGTCAATTTCATTATTCGGCATGGCCAGACCACGGAGTGCCAAACAAAGTACGGCCTCTGCTCGTAAGACAAATTTATTTTTATATTTTAATTAAATATAAACAGTTGGACTATATCTAACAAAAAGTGGAAAAGTTCAATGACCTCATTCCTTTGTTGATGATTATAGGACATGGTGAGACTGATTCGTGATTGTCAAACATCCGAAACGCTACCGGTGTTGGTTCATTGTTCTGCTGGTTGTGGGAGAACCGGGACGATTTGTGCAATTGACTATGTGTGGGGACTTCTTCGGTTGGGGGTAAGGAAAAAATATGATTTAGTCACTTTTCTCTTACATACACTTACTGACATTAAGAACCCAACTTGTATTTTTGCCCTAATTTAGAAACTGACTTCGGACTTTAGTCTGTTTCACTTGGTTCGAGAAATGAGGAGACAACGAATCGCAATGGTGCAAACCAAGGATCAGTACATAATGGTGCATAGAGCCGTTAAGGAGTTGTTTGAAGAGCAACTTAAAATCATCGAATCCCACCCGTATGCAAACGTAGACCAACTCGGATTACCAATAGATATTAAGAGTGACTTGGAAGAGCACACTTATGAGACTGTAGAATACAATCCTACCCCAGTAGACTTAGCCCAGTATCAACCCTCGACCTCTGTTCCACCTATACCACCGCCCCACGGAGACTTATCAAAATTAACGAAAACGGAACTAAAACCAGAAGACAATCCTTGCCGACAAGATGAGCGCACATCCCGTTGGTTGAAACAACAAAAAATTGATGACATCACAGTTCTCTCCAGTGACGGGGAGGAAATTGTGGAGCCTCCACGCCACAAAAAATCCGGCCATCTTCGAAGTGCAATACTGCGAAAACCCAGTATAGTAAAAATTAAGTCGTTCTTTGAAAAATCAAAGGATGGCAAAAAATCCGGAGGCACCAACCTGAGCAGAGCCAAATCAGACGTTTCCTCTTCAAGATTTTACGCATTTAACAACATCTCCTTTCCTTTCCGAGGATCACATTCCTCGAAATCTCCCACGCCATCGCTAGATACGGCTGCGGCTTCCTCCATCCCACCTCCTATCACGACGACTAATTCAAGCAGCAGTAGCAAAGTGTTATTTCTTACAACGCCAAGCACCAACCCCAGCAAAGAGAGCAAACCTCCCAAGCCCCCAATATTTGCCAAACCCTTGTTACCCATAAAACGAAGCAAGTCTTTGAAACTGGGGAAGGAAGACAGCTTTGAACAGATGGATAAGACTGTTAGGAAACAACCACTGGGAGGAATAACTGACAATCATACAGCCCAAACAAGTTCTACCTCAATCACCAACGTTTCCAGCTATCCAATAAAGGTATCCATCAAACAAGTAGACATTCCTCAAATGAAAAAACCCGTGTCCACATCCGTCAAGCCAGAAATTCAAACTGCAACGACAGTTGAACTAAATAAGCAGACTTCCGCATCAAGTTCATCCAGCAGTAGTGGATCTTGGCAGAAGACCAAAGCCCTGGGTGGAGAGGATGTGACTAGTTCTTTGTTTAGTAAACCGTTGATCCCACCAAAGAGCCAATTTCTTCTGAAAGAGACCAATCCAGGAACCCCACCTGCCAATAATCGCATCAAAATGGGAGTAGCTAAAGAGATGGAAGATGTCCTAGATTTTGGGAAACAACACTCCAAGTATGACAAGTTAAAGAAGTATGACACCGTGACAATCATTAACAGCCCAACAAATAAACGAACTTCTTTAAGTCGGAGTCAAAGCCATGTTTGGCAGCCAACTAAAGTACAAATGCCATTCAGAATATTTTCCGATGAAAATATTCATCAAAGTGTTGTGACACCGGAAACAAAGCTGAATCATCACCTCCTCCACCACGAACCAGTCAACCTCTCCAGCTCTGCTGTACTGTCACAAAGCAATGGAAATGTTCATGAACGGCGAACCTTTGGTAGTTTTGATGAAAGCTGCTCTAAAGCGTCGGGTGGGGCAATTTTCACAATCGGTGGTTCCCACTCCACCTCTAGCCATGACCAGTCTTCCCCTATACCAGATATGGAGACGTGCAATAAGAATACCAATGCTTCTGATTCCAAACCCATGGTACGTCGCCGAGTACCAAAAACTAACCCATATGCAAATTATACCCCTACTGGACTTGGAATTTCCACACCGCCCTACCCACAGTCCCCACCTGCTCCAATGTCTTCACAGCAAGGCATCAAGGTCGCATCTGTAGTACCCAGTATTCCTCCGGTACCCTCTAGTACCACAACGATGGAGAGCAGTAGAATCCCCAAAGATTTACCACAACTGAAGCCAGGTTATAGTAGAAGTAGAGAAAATTCATCCGACAGCTCCAGCAACACAGCTACTCCAAGAAGCTCCCTTCCTGGCACACCCACACAAACCATTGACTCTACTTATGCCCAAATTATGCGTTCTAACATGCAGGGACTTGGACTTTCCAACAAAGGCTTTCCCAGGAACAATGGTATTGCACCTCAAAAGTCTATTTTAAAGGGATCTTTGTCAAGTACTCCATCGGAATCGGATGAGCGATTGGATACTGGACGCCAAGCCTCTTCCTCTCCATCCCATACTTCTAAATCCCTTCATCCCAGTATTATAACGCCTCCTCAAAAAATTAATACTGTACGAACCGTCATGGGGATTCGGGAACGAAGAAATAGTTTCCGACAAGCCGTCTGCAAGGATAAAGAGGATCAACCGCAACCAGGTCCAAAGGATGAGATCTTCCGAGATAATTTTCTACCTAATAATTCACGTCTATTTGCCGATGGGGGACATCCTCCGCAAAAAAGTGGAGACCGAGCTGCATCCAACAGCAAAGCCAGTGGCCTTATACGACCTCACAAGGACTACGAACCAATCTGGCCATCAGAAAATGGTCACTACTCCAACGGCGGTGGTTTTGCTATTGTGTCGGATGACAGCTACATCAATAGGGCACCTCTCAAACCACAGACGCAGCCACAAAACTTTTCAATAAATGGCATAAATTACGGTGGCCTGCCCGAGCAAAGGGGCATCAACAACACTAGCACCAGTCGACAACCCGATATGTTTGGGGCACAGAGCAGAGGTCACAGCGAAGACCGAACTTTGCATGGCATGTATACAAAACAAAATTCGCAACCATTCCAAAGCCGTTTTGATGAAATTAAGTTGCTCCTAGAAGAATTGAAGGCTCCAAATGCCGTCACTCAGACACAAAATAAACTTTCGGCCACTTCCCAGAATTCTTCCTATTTCCTTGAAGGTCCAACCCCAACCCTGAAGGAGCCGGCTTCTGGCAGTAATCCTCCCGTCAGTTTAAAGTACCAGAGATCACTGCGAACCCCGTCCAAGCCACAGTATCCTCCAGGATTGTCTTGTTTTACATTTAAAAAACCAAGTTCCATGGAATCCTTGACAGACTCTATTCACTATGATATGATGCAACCTTCCGTGTTGACTGAGGACACGACACCACTTATCAAACAAAACGGGTTTCATGTCACGGCTTCCTCCACATCGGGTCAAGGTCAAGGTCAAGGTCGGAGCTCTAATGATTATGTTTCATTACGACAAGGTCGGAGTTACGGACCCTCTTCATCCTCCTCCTCCATTCCTCGTATGGAACTTCATAATTCGCACATTGGCAGTAACGGGATCCCTGTTGCTCCTCCTAGAACAAAAAAATTGCAAAAATCCAACAGCATTAGTAGAGAGGGCAGTAAAACCACTCCCAACTCGATGGATATGACCTTCTCTACTTCCCATGGGTCAGATGGGAGAGCTAGTGGATCCAATAATTTACCGGAAGTAGTGAGATGTGCTAAAGACTCTTCATTTCAACAGCAACATAATCAGAGCAACATAAGCAGTGGCAACATGACCCCGTCCTCATCGACGAAGCATATTAACAAAGCCATGGGCTTATTTCAGGCTACGGCTGCAAATGTGAGGTCCAAATTAAACAGTTGGAATGAACCCAAAGACAAATCTAATGGGGATGGGAGTTGTTCCGAGAAAGATGATCATGATGGAGGTAACTAAATATATCATTGTCATGCTCATTTATTCATGGATGTCTTATCTTTTATTTTTAATTTTTAGGCTTCATGCCCTCTTCTTTACATCCACAAAATATTCAGTCCGGCCGCCCCACTTCCAGGCACCAATACTTGTGATACAATAAAATACATCTATTAATTATAACCAATTCTGAATTCCAAATAATGCTTCGAATAATCCGAATCGGATTACTTGTTTGAAATTGATTATATGCAGAATTGTACCACCGGTTTTTTTTGTAATTTATCAGCGTATACCCACATCAACCATATACCTCCATGACTGACCTTTTAACTATATTTATTTATATGTACGAGTAATATTACCCAAGCCGAACGAAATGACTTGAGTCGCTTTCAAGCGACTGCATAAAGTTTTTCAATCTCTTGGAAAAATACAGAATAGAAGTTCAACCAAAGTACTCGACCAAGTAATTACGCAACACAATCCATTTCATCGTAAGACATCACAAAGATTAATTATGTAATTAAACTTTCCTTGTAGATAATTATCCATCATAGAATATCATAGGAACGACATTCCTTTCATTAATGTTGCATGTAAATGGTTTGTAACTTAGATATTATAAGTTTAGTATTTTGTATGATTAACTGGATTGACGAAAATATTTCCATACACGACTGCCCGGTAGTTAGCTTGAATAATGTAACATTTTTACGAGTTTATACCGCATTAATTATTATACAATATATCATGTCATGCCGTAAATGAATGAATAAAAACAATCGGATACGAGAATCTTGCTAGAATGAATTTGATACTTTAAAGGAAACTATTAAGTAAAATGCATACACGCAAATAAACACGCAATTAGTTATGAAAGCAGTTCGGGACCAAATTTATTTCTCACAAAAAAACAGCACCAAAAAATCTAAAACCTTATGAGAATATTATATTACAACTAAAATACTAAAAAATCTGATTCCTTCTCACTTCAAACGTATAAAATTAGATTTTATAAAATTTCAGTCGCGAGAAGTTTATAGTAATTCGAAATACTGGTGATTTATAATTTTAAAAGGATTATGGGAATGCTCTGCAAGTCCTTCATCTGTAATTATTACACTAGTTATAAATAAATTATACTAAATGATGAGGATTAAATCACAACTAATCTGTTTGCTAGAACACACTAGACAAGAAATTGGCAAGTCGTGTGTCTGAAAATGCCTTCGAAAAACATCAAATGCTATCCTGGGTAACCTTAAAGCGGTCAAAATACCTGGAAATAGGTTAGAACCTTTTTCCGATACATTCATTGTAACACCATTATGAACAGTTTCCAAAACATGCACTAACATTGGACTGGACAAACGATGTACAGGTAACTTCCACCTGGAAGACTAGACATAAAAAAATCATTTGTTGAACAAAATAATTATCAGATCAATTCAACGAACTTAAATTACTTGATACTTAACGAGCTGAAATTACTAACGTAATATCTATTTATAAATATATCTAATTACTAGACGACTAGATTTATGAGAGGACACACTTATTAATCAACTCAAACGCGTATTGACACATTTCTTCTTCACTTAAAGTAACTTTATCTAACGATCCCCTGTTACTGTGGGTTTTTACGTAGCTTTGAAGGAATTCGCGAGCCTCGATAGACAACGAATCGTAAATGCTGCGGGGGGTACTTCGCGGATCGTCAAACTCTAAAGACGAGTGCTCATCAATTATACTCTGCGTATTTACGTCAGTACCTTCTCCAGCTACAGTTCCTCCATCACTTGAACGACCCTTTGCAGAGCTGCCAACTTCAGAACGAGTAAGAATTTTTATGGTACACTCTGGTTTTTGGACAGTTTTATACAACAAGGATTCATAAAATTGGTGAGTACTGTGGAGTAAACGAGTTCTCTTGGGCGCAGATACCATTCCAGCATCGGAACTGACAGATCCTGATTTCCGTTTCAAACAAATGGTTGATCTCGCTGAAGTCACAGTTGTTCTTCCATCTGAAAAATATAAATCAGAAATGTGACGTCTTGTGCGTGGGCTTGTGGGTTTCGAAAATTGCAAAAACAATTCACCGTTACCATCCACACACAACTCCGTATCACCGATGCATGAAGTTATATCTTTCCCTTGTGTGTCAACAAGAATCGGCACGCCGTTGTTAACCACTTTAAAAGGTAGCAATGCGACCAGTGGGTCCTTGAATGCCTTCTTTTTAACACCACCAATAATTCCTTTTCGAAAAAACCGATCCGATGGATTCCATTCAGATAGCTTGAAAAGAATTAATCCCATATTGATTAAAAATGCAGAAAAAACGTGCGCGGCAACAGCCGTTCGATAAATAATAATACAACATACCGCATTGCTACGTGAAATTTTTACTTCCTTAATGTTGACAAGGTTCTTAGGAGCCTTGACACAAGAAACGTACACAAAGCTGTTTTCTGGTTCCCGACGTAAGTCGAATAATGTCAGCCCTTGAGTATGTTTTTTATCATCTACAATGATTACAGGTCGATTCGTTGCTTTAGCCGTAGGTGCGGGTTTCGTAGTTTGTTGTCGCAAGGATTGTGAATGCGAACTCATTGTTTTTGCTCCTACATTACCAAAACTGCTATGCTTCATAGAATTACTGGTTGATGAGTCCGATGAAATCGAAGTGGTATTAAAAGTAATAGAAGCAGGTCCTGATTTTCCACTGTTAGCTCCAGACGCAGTCCCTTTAATACCGACGCTGGGTGGTTGTGGGAGTGAGCTACTGCTCGAGTCTGAATCAGCAGGTACGGGAGTGGAATTATTCGCTTTCTTGGTTTTGTGTTTCTGCAGAAAAGTAAATTGCAAGTATAATTTGAAATCCTATTAGCTATTTCTAAATCGGCGAAAAAAATTCTTACCGAATCCTCAGCAATCTCCTTAAACTTCGCTTTTTCCTCATCTCGAGCTTTTTTATGCGTTGCTAGCAAAGAATCGAACTGGTGACTTCTTCCAGGAACAGACCTTCGTAGAGCAATCGAATGAGTTTTGCACGTAAGGGAGCGAGTACAAGGTAGAGCATCCTCGGATACAACGCCACAATGCTGATCAGGGTTAAAAGCTCTCTCTTTCAACGGAATAATTTTCCGTGGTTCATCTCTGCTCTTTTTCTTCTTTTTTTTCTTGGAATGGCTAGAAGATTTTTCCTTAACCTCAATGGGGCGCGGAGAAATTAAAGGTGTGTTCATTTTCGGAGCCTCGCTGATAATAGTCAAGCTGGGTACTGGTTTCGTAACAGTAGACGAAGAGTTGGATGAAGATGAATGACGAAAAGTTTTGCTAGTAGAGTCATTTGTTGATTTTGTGGAGTGGCTGTGGCTACTACTGCTTTTCGACTTTTTGCTAGTATCTGCATTATGACTACTGCCAGACGAAGATTTGTTTTTTAATGGAATCTTGAAATTTTCCAGTTGTGGGGAAAAATGTAATTTGTGGGACTTGGAATCCGGAGGCCCCTCCCCCAACATTCTACTTCGTTTGTCACTCGAATCCGCATAAAATTTTAGTTGTTCATACTCTGGTTCTGAAGATTTTGATTTGCCAGTAATGATTTGCATTGTTTGCTTTGATGAGTTCAAAATACTCTCCACTGATTCATTGTGACTGGAATCATCACTTGGTATTGACAGAACGTATGATGCCGTGTTATGTTTATGAGATTTGGATGAATCCTTTTTTGATGAGGACAAAGTGGCTGAGCTAGACGGTGATAAACTCGAAGATTTATGATGCTTACTCGACGAGGTGGATTGAGAAGTACTAGAATGTTTCTTCGAATGTGATGATGACGAATTAGACTTTGACTTGCTGGTGCTAACACCACTACTGCTTCTAGTGGTAGAAGATTCAGTCTTATGAGACGTGGGCTTTTGTGATGGAGATAACTTGGGAATTGTTATGTTAGAAACGACCGTTGAGCTCTTTGTAGTCTTGGCCGGTGCCTTGGTAGTTGAATCAAGCATAGAAAACTCCGCCCATACGTCCTTCGCTGATTCTTTGATATTAAATAAAGGTGAGGTAGCTTTTCCATAACATCTGTTTCCATTAACGACCATTTCCGTCCTTTTGCACACTAAATTCTCGTAGCGGTCTCCTGTGATCAATTTCCAACAAAATGCTCATAAAATAACTTTATTGTTATTAAAACGTTCAGCTTTTGAATTGGAATTCTTACGTGTAAAATGCTGCACCATCCATTGGCTTTTCATAACACACCTACATGCTGTCGAAGTAAAATAATGAGCATATATATATGACCAAAATTTTTGTTACACAATTCGGCATCTTTTATTATACGTACCAGGACATTTCGTCACTGAAAAGTACTCTACTTCTGGATTGGTTCCAAAAATTGGCAGAACTATTCATATTAAAATCCATACAATTATTAAAGTTGTTCCAAATTTCAATGCAGCCCAAGTAAATGGCTTACATGAGCTCAGCAGTAAGTTACACTGATCTCTGGGTTTATCAGGTTCTTTTGGCTTATTAATTTCTCGCAACCTGGCGGCTTCTATTGGAAAACAAGAAATCGCAATTTACTAAAAAAATTAATGAACAACATCATCGGAGTCATCAATGAAACTTTCTCATAATTCAATTTCAAAGCGCAATTAACGCCTCATGTAAAAACTCTCTTGGACCATAACCAATCATCGTATGTAAAATTAAGTTACTTATCATAATCTGACGGTCTAACCTGTAATGTAGGATATCAAAAAAAAAAACAAATTCAAAAGTACCCATGATACTCGACATCGTAGGCAAATTCCAGGCGGACCATGGTTTATACGCCATTTGCCTCAGTTTTGCATTAGATGTATCCACCGAAAATGTTTTCATTTTTACAAAAGTAACTGTAGTATTTCCCTTGAATACTGAAATAGTACAAATAAACCAATCTTTAGAAAGTTATAAAAATTTCATTAGACAACATAACAAAAAATGTTTTTGTCAAATTATATCAATTAATCCAATCATTACCTTAAATTTGGAAATTAATCCGTTTCAGTTCTTAATGTTGAACACTTGGATCCCAAGTCTAGGAAATTATACGATGGCAATGGTTCAAGATTCTTTTCTCTCTTAAACTAGATAACCTTTAACAAACCCTTCTTACAATACAAACACTATAACCTAGAAATTTACTTGACCAAATATTTTAGTAGAATGAGCTTCTTCTTGATAACTATACACCAACTACGGAGGGTTTTTCACTCTAGTCCGAAGGGACTACAGTCTGAAATTAAGTGACAATTACTATTATCTCTTCCCAAGACGAGGAAATGGAGGAGTGTCCTTGAAGTTAAGCAGACACAATAAGTAGCTTATTAACAACAAATAGTTAAAGATAACTCTCTTGCTTGTTGTGAACGGGGGGAGGCCTTGGTTTTCCTCTGATATTGGATTCAGGTGAGTGAGCCTTCCTTCCTCCTCTTCTCTTGTTTATGCAAGCATTCCACTCTTAGCGTGGTAGAATATAGAATCCCGTTTCTTCCCAAAGCAGCATCAGCAGGGTTTTTGATACCCAGTTTTTTTTGGTGGTGGTGAATTCTGGCGATGGTGATGGAAACCAAAGGAAAGAGTCACCACACCACCGGTTACATTCAGCTCAGGCGCTGAGGCTATTCCTGCAGTTGAACCCTAATGAACCCTTATCACGGGGACAGTATAAAATGCTATTATTTTATTATTTGGATAAGGTAACTATGTCAAGATAAGAGAGGGTTCACTGGGGATAAGTTTAGTTTTTATAAAATTGTTGAGATGATGCTGCTTCGAGAGAAAGACCCGGATGGAGTTTGGAGCAGCTGAGATGTAAAAATTATGGCCTTACCCTAAAATCCGTTTCCTATGAATAGTTGAAGCTGCTTATGTTAAAAATGTGTACACAGTAAAGATGATAATACTATGAGGAAAAGTTGATGGAATTTACAGTGTCTGGATATAACTGAAGGTTGTTTTTGTTAGGGAATGAGTCACTTGCATAAGGTCGAGTACTTGGTCCAGTTAGTTAAATGAGAGAATTTGCAATGAATAAAGTTTATTCAATAAACATAAACTTAAAAATGTCTCAATAATTCCGTGAATATTGATGTGCAGCATATGCACTGCAGATTAGATAAGAGAAATTACAATAGTGTGTACACCTGTAATATTTGGGTTAAACTATTACTTCCGTTATGTTACCAATAATATTGGGATTATCTTGTAGTATCTTCTTCACAGAACAAGTTCGCAATGTCTCACTTCTTGGTAGGGAGACAAAGCAAATGTATCAAAATCTCGAGTTAGTAGATCACTAAGCCAAATGCATGTCTGGAAACGAGCCCAGCAGAGCATTACGCAAATGCTTGGAACGGTTTTTCGTTCCATATCGACGTCATACAAGGATCCCATTCTACCGGCCTCTGCAAAAGGTTTTTCTATTAATTCAATTAAACTCCGTGCAGGTCGATTTTTTGAAGGCATTTCTCTTCCAGTTCATGCATGCCATACACAAACCAAGGTTTGCATTTACTAAAAACTGTAGTACAGTGAATTTTACAAAGAAAGAGAGTTAAATAATATATTAACTTCTGATCGGAGTACAGATTTGTTGGCAATGATATTGAAAAGAAGGTCCAAACAACTAAAATCATTTTAAGTCACTTCAACTGACATGAAAATGCTCAAATGTCAGTAACTGAAGCCCGCAGGTGGCTCTTTGATATTTCTCGAGTCAGGGACAAATCGTTTCCTCTAATTCTCGGTATTTACTCAAAAAAAACAAATGTACAGAGAGGACGAGTATAAAATGTCTGTAAAATTCGAATTATTTAAAAACATGCTGAAGGTTACAATTCCGGAGAAAGGTGAAACTGAAACGTAGCTCGGACAAACTTAGTAAAATGTGAATATTTATCCAAAGGAGTAGATACTAGAAAAATTTGCGTTTTCTGGAAAGCCTGTGAAGGATTTATGTCACTTATTTAACTTATTGCATGTTATCTCACCCTTCACAAGCTTTTAACTAGGATCTCCAATCATATTCATTGCCTTATATTTATTCCAAAATTACACCCTACTCAATTCGCCTCTTGCTTTGGAAATTTCTGATAAAATAAAAATGCTGAATGATTCCTATATCATGCACCAGCATAAAGGTTTCATGGATAAACAAATTTAATCCTTCAACCCTTTCATCAATGCAAATAGGTTGACGTTGAATTGTAAATAATTCGGGTTTTCAAATCACTCCTAAAAATAAGTATTTGCATTATGTTATTAATTTCCCCCGTAATTGCGACGTATGGAGACGTTCAATTTGTAATACAAATTTTGTATCCAAGTGCTTTATTTTATTCCCACCCATCCAAATTATCCCATTTCTCTAAAATAGCAATTATATATTTTGCTCATAAAAATTTGTCTTATAATTTTCCAGGAAGGCAGTCCCCTAAAATCGCGAACTCGTCTCATGGCAGTGAGATATTGGAGAAAGCGTGGGAATGAGCAAGGAACCAAGTTCAATGCTTACCGAAATTGTTCCGTAGCTATTTTTTGTATCCCTTATCCAACCAGTGGGGGTCAGACTGGTTATCAAAATTTGTGGCGATGTAAAAAGTTACAAGGGACACAGCAGACTACACTCAAACTGACTGTGCACTAACTCTATTTTTTGTCTGACTAGGGTGTGGTTATCTTTTTCCTAGTTTTTTTGTTGATAAAAAAAGGGACGAAGGTAAATAAGCCGAAATATGGACTCTCGACGCATGTTTAAGGAAATGATGATGTCAGGCCATAATCCAAACATGGCTGGAAAAGTTCCGTACCTTCTTTGTCCTCAGGGGAAACCAGGGGAATATTCTCAGAATGAAAAGAATTGGTTGAAGAGAAGGTAAGTAATATTTCGATAACATATTTGGAATGGGACGACAAGTTTATTATCTGACACTGACAGGGAGGAGGCAAGACGGAAACATGCACCCATTGGGTGGTGGAACTATTATCAGGATTGTTTGGAGATTAAAATTCGAGATGGAGATTCCTTGGCACTTTGGAGAAGTCAGAGTACGATGGCTAATCAGGATTTGGATAAGGGATCCGTTCCATTTATCCTGTTTCTTCATGGGGGTGGATACTCTGGACTTACTTGGGCTCCTATGGTAGATGAATTAAGTCGACTGATTGTGGCTGAGTATGGAGCCTTGGATCTCAGGTAATTAATAGCGTTAAAGGTATTGATGATAGTTCTTGCGTAATAAATTAACCTTTTTTCAGAGGGCATGGGGAATCTCAGTGCAAAGATGAAAATAACATGTCATTGGAAATTTTGACGCAGTAATTTACATTGTTTTTGGTGGAATTAAGGGTATGGTTCCAGTAATTTATACATTTTGAATGGGGATTTTTTGCAGAGACGTTTTGGACGCCATTGAATGGATGAAAAAGAGTCCAAAGTTGCAATTGGATGGACGACCACTGATTTTGGTGGGTCACTCAATGGGAGGAGCACTAGCTGTGAATGTGGCGTTGAGTCTGCAAGAATCAAATCAGGTCCGGTTGAGTGGTCTTATTGTCTTGGATGTTGTCGAAGGTTCTGCCCTTCTCGCTTTGAGTTCAATGCAGTTTTTTCTTGTAAATCGACCACATGAATTTGGTTCAATTGAGGAAGCAATTCAGTGGTGGTAAGAACTAACGACTTAAAGTTTTAATCGAGCTTTTATGGCTGTATAATAATTAATGTTTTTGTTTGTGAAAATAGCACAAGAAGTGGTCAGACTAAAAATGTGGATTCGGCAAGAATTTCAATGACTGGACAACTGTTGCAAAAATATTCAGGAAAATTGGCAACCCAATTTGTCCCACACACAAAGGATGACGGAATAGATCCGTCTGGTGATACTACTGAAACAGAGACATCGGCAAAAAGAGTTTGGCAGAAATTCGACAATACCATTGAGTCTGGAGAACCTACCACTATCACTGCAATTAATAGCCCCCTAACAGTAAATTCTTAATGCCAACAAGTAATAATATATCATTATGACACATTCTGATTATATTTATATTAGAAAAAGGACTTATTTGTGTGGCGGATTGATCTTTCACGAACCGAGTGCTATTGGAAAGGATGGTTTGAGGGCCTGTCCAAAAAGTAATTACATTTTTATTCCATTGGTCATGCTGATTGTTTTTTTTACTTTTATGTTTAATCAAATAGATTTTTGACCGTCCGATGTCCGAAGTTGCTGATGCTTGCAGGAGTCGATAGACTGGACAAAGAATTGACTGTGGCACAAATGCAAGGAAAATTTCAAATGCACGTATTTCACCAAGTTGGTCACGTTGTTCACGAAGATGCCCCAGATAAAGCTGCTGAATGTGTTACGTCTTTCCTCTGCAGACAGCGAGTTGCAATTGCAAAGGGCACTGTACCATCTTCACTCCCTGGCTGTTGATTTTCCCTTTTGCACCACCAAATATATTTTGCTCGCTTCAGTATTCAATAAGTTGTTATTTTTCGTACATCGATTAACTGTCGGCTTTTTTTTCTGAGGAAGTGTGCTAAAATTAATACCCAATAATATCGAGACTTCTTTAACTAACTAAGACCACCAACGACCCAGTCAATAATAAAATTATTAGTACAAAGTTTTTTCTCCATAAAATAAGTTTATTTTTAACAAATAATATTATTGGTCAGTAAAAGTGAAAACTTAAAAATATATGATATATTTGACAGCACCACCAGTTTCGTAGGCACAGATTCATTGATTTATTGTATGCTTTGGAAGCTCATTTCAATATTGAGTTATTAGATCTTTCCGTTTCATTACATCATTTCGACGCAGAGAGCAACCCCCATTCCACCGCCAATGCAAAGAGCAGCCACACCCTTCTTACGATTGGTACGTTTTAGGGCGTGTAACAATGTTACCAAAACCCTTCCGCCAGAAGCTCCGATTGGATGTCCTAACGCAATAGCCCCACCATTTATATTCACTTTATCCGGATTGATACCCAATTCCTTCACAACGGCCAAAGATTGGGCCGCAAATGCCTCATTCAGTTCATACAGATCTACATCCCCAACTGCCCATCCTGCCTTCTTTAACTAAAACACCAATAAACACGATTAGTATTCAATCCAATGGTAGACAAATTCGGAAATAATAAAATGCCACAAAATAATCTGCAATTATTCGTACCGCGGATTGAACAGCAGGAACCGGTCCAATTCCCATTATTGATGGGTCAACTCCAGAACAAGCGTAAGCTACGACTTTCGCCAAAGGCTTTATTCCAGCGGACTGTGCAAAATTCAATGACGACAAAACAATAGCAGCAGCACCATCATTTAATCCAGAAGCATTTCCAGCAGTGACAGTTCCAGTTCCATCCCTAATAAACGCCGGTTTCAAGTTCCTTAATCCTTCCAAAGTCGTTTCCGGTTTTGGGTATTCGTCCACGTCAACCATAATAACTCCCTTTCTTCCAGGGACTTCAATTGGAACAATTTCATCCTTGAAAACGCCCGTCTTCAAGGACACTCCAGCCTTTTGTTGGGATTGGAAGGCAAATTGATCTTGCTGTTCACGACTAATCTTGTAGTCGATAGCAATATTTTCAGCTGTAATTTAAACAAAATGATCTTCCTTGTCCTTGTTCTTTGCCAACTTATTTTTCAACCACCTCCGACCATTTCTTGTGCCCAAGACATACCTGTGATTCCCATATGAATATTTCTGAAAGCATCCGTCAGCCCATCGCCAATCATAGTATCAGTCAACGTCCCATTCCCCATTTTGACCCCAGTTCTCAAATGGACAGAATGATGAGCTTGACTCATAGATTCCTGACCACCGGCCACAACCACCTCCGCATCTCCCAGGTTAATTGCTTGAGCCCCCATAATTACAGATCTGAGTATAGTCACACACAATTAGTATCAATCAACCATTCAAGGAAATAATACAAAATGAAATCCCTACCGAAGACCAGAGCCGCACAACATATTGACCATCGTGGCTGGAACGGAGAAAGGAAGACCCGCATTTACAGCTGCTTGTCGAACCGGATTCTGTCCATGGCCCGCAGTAAGCACCTAATGAGTATCAAAATTAATTTACATTATCATAATTTTACACCGAAATCATAACATACTCATCCATGATTCGTCATACAACTCACCTGACCATATATCACTTCAGAAACTTGGTCCACCTTGACCCTTGACCTTGCTATCGCTGCCGCGATACATTTCGCACCCAACTCATGTGCTTGCAAGGTGCTCAGCGAACCACAAAAGGAGCCTGACAAAAATTACGGTGTAATTTATGTTACAAATTGTATCTTATTATTCCTCTTCAGTCCTCAAAATAAAGACAACCATTTCTTTTCCTTACCGATCGGAGTTCTGACCGCGGATAAAATGACGGCTTGAGAGGAAGTTGACATTTTCCCAATATTTTCTAATGGAATGAACTAAAAACCGTGTCCAGGCAGCTGGTGTCCGAGTCAAGTTGACCAAGTCAAGTCAGAGAAGGAACTGAGAAGAAACTCGCCGCACGTCTTTTCTTTCCCTGCAGAAATACAACTTGATCCAGATTTCGTCTCAACTTTAACAAGTCAGGATTTGCACTGTGTGTCGAGTAATATAATATGCCAACTTTATGTAGTTAACTTCATTGACGCATTATTTTATTTCAGGTAAATTTTACCTGTTGAAATGTCCACGGGATTACCGAGGAGGTGAGTGAATTGCACAACTTTTGCCACATTCATTCATAAGGAGGTAGGATGGCGTGAGAGAAATCGAGTTGTATTACAGTAGAACTGGTTGTTTTCTTATCCAGTTCTGTAGCAAAAAAGTGGATACAATACGCAAGAAATTACGACATAAGAAAATGTTGAGGATAGCTGTGTAAGTGGAGGTGCAACTATTTTCCCGAAGGATAGTCTGGCTTTGGTATGAAAAGAAGTTGCAAACAATGAGGTATGCTGATGTCGCAATGCTGTCATTGAATTGCGGTATGATTTCACTGTGAGCGAGTTGTCATTGATGAGAAATATCAAATTGTTCAAGAAGTTATGGTATTATGATATGATAGGATAGACGTCACAAATGTTTTGACACAAAACCTTTCGGGATTTGACCTTCGCTTTAGCGTAGTGTACGGCATTAAACAATATGGGGTTAGTAAGGGGCTTTTTATGTTTACATGTGTTCGCAGAATTGATTTTTGTATTTAAGGAAATTGGCATTTATCCGCCTCCAAACTTTACAGTGAATGATGTGACTTGTAGGCGACTGAAACTAAGACATATTGTCAACTTCAAGTTTCCAAAATCATAGAGAACATCTCTACTGCGATTAAATTTTTTGGAAGCTGTTCGTTTTAGGGATTAAAACCCTTTTATAAAATTGCAATACCCATTTGTATGTTCAATTGGTTATGAACGCGTCATGGTAGTCATTAGTGTCCCTGTTAAAGGTGAAAATGGACTAAGTAGGTCCAATGGTCACGGAGATCGGGTACTTAATAGGTTGACAAATAAATATTTACCAAGCTAGAATAAAGCTTCGACAAAAATTAAAAAGATGGCAATAATGGTTTCACATGAAGTCCCAAAGACACTTGCATTCAATCTGGCCCTTACATCCGCATGACATGCGCACTTTGACCTCAGATAATTTTATGAAGCTTAGATGTTATAAATTTCCAATTAAAGTGCTCCAAAAACATTAAACTCCAAAGTTCATTGGATTTTAGAAAACAACTCCATGCTAAAATTGTAGGCTCAAGACACAAAATAAAAGCCATAAGCTATGAAATAAAATGATAATAAGAGCAGCGTGGTATTCTTCTCAGAAAAGAATTTCAGGCGACAGATGGATCCAACTAGACTAAGGTGAGGTGGATAAAGATAAGATGAGATGCATTTGGTCCATTATGTACTTGAGAGAGACTGCCAAGGGT
Organism: Folsomia manolachei; assembly: GCA_036491905.1. Classification (NCBI taxonomy): domain Eukaryota; kingdom Metazoa; phylum Arthropoda; class Collembola; order Entomobryomorpha; family Isotomidae; genus Folsomia; species Folsomia manolachei. The sequence goes on from JAAXNX010000194.1 coordinate 37,969, forward strand.
TGAAGGGAAGTTGACATAATAATGTAATTGACAAAAGGTGATTGAGTGTGCAGCCAAGGTTCAGTCAGACTCTTTGTAGGTCGAAATTCATTTTTAAAAGCAAAGGTTCTTATTTATTTCAGGTAAATGCAGTTGAACAAACAAACGTCTCCTGCCTGGGTCCTCTGATTGAGCTTACTTAATGCTTTCCTAACACCATTCCATGCCTGACCATAAATATTGACAAATTTGAAACTGATTGATTGAGTGGATCCTGCATAAATTTTGCTATTCTTTAAATTCTCATTTTCACTCCCACTCCATCCCTTTCACCCATCAATCACCAGGAATATGAACTTCCTGCAGTTTACTGAAATCATGGAAATCTCGAATTTGTTTCCTTGCCCAGATCCTGATTTGAACCAGCAAGAAATAAGAACCCCCACCTTCGTCATACCATGGCTAGGAGAGAGTAAATAAATCCATCCCAATGTACAGATTTTTGTAAGGAGTTAACAAATACGACTTGGTTTCTTGTCACAAATAAATCGAAATATTTATTAGCATTCTGCCCAACTTACTGTGTGCGAGTGAGCCGTTTTAAGTGGTTAAATGAACTTGGTTGCTGGACATAAAATCCTTCAAATGGCATGAGGTAAGTTGAACGTCTGCCTATAGCTCTCTGCGTGAGTTTTGTCCTTATACACTTTGTTTGCTTATGCTTGGTTAGATAGAACACTCAAAATGAAGATGATTAAAAGATGAATGTGGCTATAACTAAATCTTTTCCTGATGCTTAGTCAGTTGAGTGAGAGACGTGACATGAGATGAGACCATTGGGATATTTCTCGATGAGACTGACTTTCTTAGGCAGTAAATTGTTTATTAGAAAGTACAAATAATAAATGATGGAGGGATTTATTGTTTCCCTAATATCTCCTGGATGCAGTGTCTCCTAGCTGGTTAGGATTTATAGTCACTCTCTCAACTGACGTGTTGTGATGTAAGAACAAATAAAAGGAGGACGGGAGTGAAGGTGTCATAAAAGTGTTGCAGGGAAGGAGTCGTAAATCTTGAGGATTGAAACAACAGAAGTGACCCTTCTTGGGAGATCTGACAGTCAGAAAGAAGAGTAATGCCTGTGAAGATGGATAATGAGCAGATATTCTAGAGTATTGAAAGATGTGGGGATTTTTGTCCTCCTTTTTCAAGAAACCTATAAATCTATGGCTGCCCCTTTAAATTGTGGAAACTCTTCCTGCCTTCTTAACTAAACTTTTTACTTTGTACAATGCAACCTAGTCTAAAGCATCATCTAACACTTTTTCTTATTGAGTAACCAGTGAATAAACTCATAATAAAGCACCGGACAAAAAAATCAGGAAATTTTTGAACAGTAGTTCATGCATATTGTTCAGAGTCTTCTTATTTGCCGTTTAAAAAATGGAATGACAAAAGGAAATCAGAGCGAGCAGAATATACATCAAATCACTTTCTGCTTATCTGTTTACTCGCTGAACTAATATTACAAATTTAAAAAATCACTAAATTTTATTTTCTACATCTTTCACTACATTCTCCATCAAGACGAAAGACCTTCTCCGTCCCTCTTGTTGTTCCACAATTACTGAATAGGGCATTTATTTTATAACGCAATAAATTTTGGTGGTTGTAAGGAAAGCATTGTAAAGGACTCAGATTTGTCCCCAGATAACAATGCTCTGTTCTAATGTGGAGTATGGCGACTGTCAAATCTTGTCGTTGTTCCTTCAGTCCTCCTCCCATGGAATAGTCTTCCTTCCCAGTCTCCTTAGGTATAGGAAGTGGACCCTTTTCCCTGTCATGCCACACTGTTCTTGTAGAGACAGTGAGACACTATCTGGCCCTTCAGTCTTTATCCCTTAATCCCATGGCACTGTCCTGCAGTGTTTGACAGGGACAGCAAGTTGGACCGAGAGTCCTGTTTGGTCAAAGTGTAGACTACTTCAAACTAAACGGTACGCTGTACACATTCCTAGGTTAGGCTGTAGTCTTG